>JAVCKT010032262.1:0-18197 GCA_032273925.1 Rhynchotus rufescens | reverse complement strand
AGCTCTCTTTAAACTTTACTTTGTAACTGTGCACAAGAACCCTTAGTCATAAACCGTTGACCAGGTCTGGGGCTAGGACTGGACCCAGCCACACCCAGACTCCTCTCAGAAGGAGCTGGGAAAGCAAGGGGGTCCAATCTGAACCTCGTGACCCAACGGGAGGGTATCCTAGATAATTGTGTGTTATCTTAAACCTCCATGCAGTAAATAAGTGATCTTGCTATAGAATACCATGAAATCATTGTCCATATCAATAAACCCTATTATTATTTCTTTCATATGAGTGAAGTGCATTGTGTCACTCACCACCACCACCACCCCCACCACCACTTGTTCCATGACACTACCACTACTCATTCTTGCAATGGCAGATCTGCCAGTGGAAAAGGAGCAGTCTCATGCTTCAAGAAGTCTCATGTCCCAGGCCTTCCCCCAACCTGGGAATCTCTGGAGATATTCTACTGGAACAAGTACAGGCTCTTGCTATTCTTCCTTCTGTACAGCTGACTTTAAGCTTTTGCCTCTCTGTGTTCTCTGAGAACAACCTGGCAATTCTGTGAACATCCTTTTTCTAATGCTGCAGTCTGCTGACTTTTTTCCATAGTCCCTTTACTTCGTGACACCACATATCTCCTGCAGAGGAGCTCCTGGGGTGTCCTGTGGCCTGTCACTACCATTTTTGAGTACTTGTACATTTCCTTCAGCACAGTTTTCAGCTCCCTTCCATATATCCAGCTGCACAACCTGTTACCTCTGTTAGCTGTGCTCCAGGCCTGCAGTTATGCAGCTTTCTCTACAGCCAGTGGAATGTCCTTAATCCCCAAAATAGGTGACACTCCAAGGAAGTCACCTGATGACAAAAGGTAGAAACCACCTTTTGCTCAGGAATTGCTGACAAAAGTCAGCTGAAACTGCTACAATTTATAAAAAGCCTCCAGGAGCAACCCGCCTCCAGCAGCAAGTGGTACCCTGAACTGCCTCGAAGAGGAGGTCCTTCTTGCCTTTTCATCATACACATTATCTTGTTTTGTGAATATTTTCTTCTACTGAAATTTCTGTCTTGCTTAGATTTTAGGATCTAAATACAGATCCTCTGATCCTAACTTCTCTTGACTTGGCAAGAAAACCTACTGGATGACAAAAATTTCCACTAACAACTTAAGAGTACAGTCCATTTGTGGTAAATGCAGACCCAGCAGGATTTTCACCACAAGATACTTTTCTCACTGAGTATTCCTTTTGATGCATTTTTCACTGGAAACTAGTATTTTCTATAAGAAAAAATGTTGCTCTTAAACAGAATTAAAAAGCACTATAAATATGCATTTTAAAAGACAGTTATGCCAGTTCAGTAGAAAGCTTACAGTTAAAACAGTGGAAAGCAAAGCACTCACTATGTTTCTTAAATAGCACTACTTTACTGCTTTTAGCAAAGTATAACATCACAGATCTCTAAGACTTTTATAAAAGAATCCCTAAACCTGTATATAGTCACCTCTGTTTTAGTGTTTCACTATCACAGTGAAATTCTGAAATATAAGAAGTTGAATGTAGGCCTTTAAAATTCAGCCTAAATTGCAATTTTTTTTCTAAATATAGGGAGATATTTCTCTAAACATCAAGACATATTTTTACTTCAAGAGTGTAAAAAGCAAAACAGCACAAGCAGACAAACAAGCAGATAAACAGGTAAAACTGTTTCAAAACTGTAGGAAAATTGAGTCCTCCTCCAAACTGGACATAATTAAATAACAAAGCACTGAAAACCTCATAAACTTAATCAGGGTCTGGAAAATAAATGTAAGCAAATGAATGATGAGGGGTTGATGATGGATGAATGGTGATGGGTTTAGAGTTGGACTCGGTGATCTTGATGGTCTTTTCCACCTTTCACATCTTATTTGAAAACATGGTAAGTCAATTAAGAAATGGTAGAGATTTTGCAAGTATTTGTAACATTAAAAGTTATGTTCTATTAAAGTCATTCAAATAGTAGTGAAATTACAGTTGGACAGTAATAAAATCTATGAAAATGAAATGTGCTATTACACACCCCTTTTAGCAACAACATCATATAGGCTTGGTCCAGGAAAAATAAAACAGTAGTAAATCAATCAATATATCCCTTATATGAGGACAATAAACTTTTGGTCCTAAATAATCAGGACAAATTAGGATAAGTAGAACAAAAAGCCGATCAGAATGAATGTTTTAAATTGCTTTGAGATCACAACCTAAAATTCTTTAGCAAGGACAAAAATATGTGAAGTTTAATTTAATAGCATTCAAATCCTCATGACAACAGCTGCATAAAATGGCATAGGTACTTTGGCAGAGAAGAATAATTTAGAGAGTAATCTATTAAGAATTCTCTTTTCACAGAATTTCAACAAAACAGTATGAGAGGAATATGTCCCAGGAAAAAACACTATTCAAATATTCATTTACTTAAAATATAGTGAAAAATACCTATATACTCTACAGTGGAAAAGTAGCATAGGAGTCATTGAACATCTACATGAAACATGGAAAAAAAAAATGTGATGCATCTGATGAAAAAATCTGATGAATACTTCTCTTTTTGTGGGAAACCATATGGTCCATTTATTGTACGAAGTATTTTGTTGCAGAGGAAGAAGCAATTTCACAAAAAGAAATGAACAAATACAACATGTGTCGCAAGTCAAAAAGGCTGGAGCTGCAGCTTTGGTCTCCAGTGTTCTCAATACAAGTAAATGAGTTTTCACTAGATCATTTAAGGGTTTTGATTTTCCAATACTTTAAAGCAAGATGTAATGAGAAATCAAGTTTTCTAAACAGAGTCCACTGAGAACATATATAGCCAAAAATGGAATCTCATAATTATATCAATTATCTTTGAAAAAGGCTTTTTTTTTTTTTTTTATTCAAATCACTACTAGGTAATGAAAAGTCTTCTCAAAATGATACTGAAATGTGTTACCAACTTTGAGTTTAAATCAAAAAGGTTCATGGAAATATACAAATTTATAAATCAAAGTCCTTGAGAATGAGTTCAAATGCATTCAGTGTTGATTTACTCATCTGAAAATTTATAATTAGCTCAAAGACAAGAGTTGCAAAGAGAAAGATTTGGGACCATTTATGCTCATGATATATCTTACAGTTAAAACAACTTAAAATCAAAATTACTTATATTTTCAAAGACATAATATTATTTTTCTCATAATGTAATCTCATTACAATATAATGGCTGAGGTAGTGTCAATAGTTTCAATGAGTTTATCCTACCACGTTAGAATAGGAATGGTTTTAGACCTAATGAGATTGGATTTAGCCTAAGATAAATTTATTTTGTCGATATACACACTTTCCAATGTCTTTCAACAAAATACTCAAAGATTTTCAAATCACACAAGTGGGAAGGTCATGTATTTAATTATGTCTTATCTAAATTAGGTATTTACTGCACCACTACTCCTATTTGTTAAAATTGAAGAGTAAAGCCATAAGAATAGAAACGAAAACATCACAATAACCTTCTCCTTTCAAACATCTGCTTTTCATAGTGGGACTGGAAAAACAAACCTTTGTCTGCCTTGTTGAAAATCTGTCCAGGTACATGTGGATACCAAGAAAGCACAGTTGTTTTTTATGGACCTCGAGCCATTAAAAAAATCTAGTTTCTGGCCACATACAATGCAACACTATTATTTATTATTATTATTATTATTATTATTATTATTATTATTATTATACCCAGAGAAAGAAAGACATCACACTAGGCCATTTTAGAAGGTTCTCTGCCATTATACTCCCTGGTAATTATGCAGGAGTATTTGTGACAAACATGGGAGCTGTTACATCAAGCTAGTAACATCTATTTCAAAAAAATCTGATATAGTTTTGGATAACTGACTTCAAATAATACAGATAGCTACTAATTAGAGTTGGTGAACATTTTGAATCACCTTTACCTATCTGCCACTTGTATGGGCTTGGGCTTAATTAACACATTTTTGCTATATCAGAGATCTCACTCATTTGTTTGTAATAGACTGTATCTCAAATAGGGAAAAATAGTTTTTGTAATAGGAGACACTAATACACTTAACTCCTGTAACAACAACTTTTTACTGGTCAGAGAATGAAAATACTCAAACTGAAAAATCATGAATATGGAAGGACCATGAATATGGAAGGATTCAAAATAGAAGAAATACAACAACAAATTATGAAAATCCCTGAGAAGTATTAGACAAGTAGGAAAACACATCACATCTTTTTCAGAAAGTTTGGTAGCTACTCTAAACATTCTTGTGCTGATATCTGACAGTACAGAATGTACTTATATCAAATCCTAGTCTAACATATGAACAGTGTAAATGTCTTAGGTATAATTCCTTAATGCAGTACTAACATAATTAATGGTCTGTTTAGCATACACCATTAAGTGTATCAGAATATAAAGATGATCTACTTTTTTGAAACACAAAAAAAACCCAGAAAATTTGAACTAATATACACAGTGGTTTTAGCAAACTCATAAAATATCTGTTGCAGTCCATCATACAATTATACTATATTCACATAATTAGAAAAATACTTCAAATAATTCAAGTATAAACTATGTGACTGCTATAACGCACAAGCTGAAAGGTCCTTAGTATTTTAGGATCAGTTTAAATATTTTAAATGCCCTGAAAGAAGTGTTTTCATCTACCCTGACTGCTTGCATACATTTCAACGCAGATTCCATCCTCAAAGATGTAACTTTCAGCTGAGTTCAATGTACCCTTTAGAAAGGCATCAAAAGCAATTTTTTTTGTATTCTCCCTCTCCAAAGTTACCAAAAGCTTTGGAAGAAGAATGACTATATGGAATAAAACATTCCTCCTTCCTGTTAGTATAGTTTAACTTTATTAAATAGATCTATTTTGTAAAATGAAGTCCTAATAAGACCCAATAGTTCATAATTATGGATGCATGCAGTTGAAAATTTATAACTTTAAAAAGTGTGGGAAGAGGAAGTGCCAATATCCCTCAGTCACATAGAGTCACCTAACTGAAAGTGAAGTTTTCAATTCTGAAATCACATTAAGGTTGGTTTTCATTTGATAAAAGTACAGCTAAATGGAGTCAGAGACATTTTTTCATCTTTGTATGTTAGTATACACCTCCTTTTCCCACAGATGGTGCAGAAGAGTCTATATATATATATATATATATATATCCCAAAGATGAATTTACCCAACAGTTTTAATGGCTGCTCAGGGAACACAGATGACTAGGAAGTCCCAGAATTTGAAATAATATCATTAAAATATATATTCTAAGACTCCTTAGTCATTAAAAAGCCCAATTTATTTTTTGGAAGGAATAGATTAAATGAGTAATATCATCATTTTTCATACAGCAGAGAGATAAGAATCTCCAACAATAGACAGCAAATATATTGTACATTGCTCCTTCTTTGTGGTAAGAGACAGATGAATCTCAGAAATAAGATTTCTGAAATATACCCCAGAGCACTTCCATTTTTTTCATCAGAGGAGAATTAATTTCCTAGAAGAATTTGCCAAGCTTCTTACCAAAAATATCCATACAATTTATGTGTCTATCACAGCCAAATTCTTTCAATTATATGAAGGCTATTTGGAACCTCAGCAACCTCTCCAGTAGGAGAGGTTCCCATTTCATTCCTTTCATCCCAGTAGATGACAGGTAGTTGCTGAAATTGATCTTTTTATGTGGCTTATAATGTAATCTTCAAATTACTGTGCAATTTTAAATTTGCTTCTTTCACAAAGGTCTTAAGAAAGGTTAATGCCCTTTGCAGTCCTGGTTAAAGCAGTACTACTTAAATGAATAGAAAGCACTGATTTGGCCTTGTCTCTGATAATAGCAAGGCCAGATTCTGCCAGCCTTATTCTGTCCATTCATTTTCTTGCATGGGCAGCAATTATAATCATTTTTAGAAACCATTTAATAAACAAAATACAATTCACTATAAATAATCCTGGCAAGATCTGACCTTCAAAGCTCTGAACATCACGTTTCTAAATTATAAGATACTCCCAAGCTCCTTTATATTATTTTTATATATATTGTATATTATACCTGACCTGACTTGAGAGAAAAAGGCCAAGGAGTGAGACTCTAACACCTACTTCTCCTGTTAATGATGCAGATGAAACATTATAAATGACGATGTACAGGAGATACAAAGATCAGCAGAAAATAAGAGAGAGAACTTGAGTCAGCTAAAAGAAAATAGGAGTACTAGAAACAAGATCTGTTAAAGCAAGAAGGAGAAAAGAAAACCAGGCAATAAAACTGAAACTTGTCCTGCCAGGTGAAACAGTATCAATAAGGAATATCACAAAGACAAGACACAAATCAGCATAGAACATACTATAAGAATGTCTGGATTAAGAGACAACAAATATGAAAGTAGGCTTGTGCTCGTGCTAGAACCTTTCAGCTATGATGTAGAAACTGACTTTATGCTAGTCCACAGAAGCTTCAGGGATCTGTAAATCTCTCTTTAAAGTCATGAATCACTAATTATCATTAGTGAATAATATTAATTCTTGGAAAAACAGAAATGGTCCTTTAACAAAGGAAGCAAAGCAAATTATCAAATACATTCATGGTTTCAAATCATCCCAGCTGGGAAGATAATATAGAATGTCTTGTCTCATGGAGTGATCCTCTACATTCTGTCATGAAAACGTCTTTTAGGTAACTATAGAATCTCTTTGGATGATTTGTACTTTTCTGTATTCACTATCCAACAGGTGTCCAGTTTATTGTGATCCTCCAAGGGGTAATCACCTTGTCACCAGAAGATCTTTAATTCTTGGACCAGGAATTTTTGTTCCATTTTTGGTTTCTTCAGTCCTTGGGGCTGTACACTAGGCACACTATACTTTCTCCTTCATCTTCACTATTATTTTGTCTCTTTATATAAATATTTTGCTAACATTTCACTACTTCCCCTAGGTTTTGAAGAAAAGTGACTGAAAAACATATTAGTATGAGCTATCCAAGAAAAAAAAAGTCACTATGATCTGAGTTACTACGGACTTGAAAGGAGACACAGAGTACTCAAAAGAGAGGGAAAAGCTTCCTTCAGCCTGGAAGCTTTGCTTTCCATCCAATTTCTGCTTTTTTTTTTTTTTTTTTGGCTTGAAAAGAGAGACTGATTTTCAAAGCGTATTTTAAATCTAATTCTGCTGTATTTATCCTTAGGAGCTTCTACTCAACTGCTGTAATGGTTACCAGTGAAACTACCTAGTAACATGCTGGTCAGTAAATAAAAAGCAATTATTTTAGATACACCAAATCTCACCCGCAACTTGGAGTAATTGCATAGTGGTAGAAGAAGACATTTGTTGACATTTGGTCAAATGGTTGACATTTTTGAACTTCATTTTCTGTGCCTAAATCGAATACTCTTAGTCATCCATCACGCAAAGATTTTCTTGTATTACAAATGTAACATTGGCTGCACCCAGTCTATACTGTGTAAAGGTCCACAGGTTCCCAAAAATGCATGTATATCAATTGACCAGAATGCCCATCAAGGTATGTCCCTAGTATGTTTGCAGGAGAAACATGTTAACACAACTTTTTCTAATATATTAAATCACATAAAATCATACAGAGAAACCACAATTATTTCTGCATCGCCAGTTATGAACTCATTAAAAAAAAAAAAATCACATGGGAAATTAATCCCATTCAGTCTTTTTCAGATGGGCAAGTATGTATATCTACTTCTGACTAATTATAGAGACCTGATGATATTTAGACTGGTCACTCACTTTCTAAATGGCTAAAGTAGATGAAATGCATCCCATCCTTAGGGACTACTAAAAACCTAAATTGGTATGTTCAGAGACTGTGTGTATACTGAGAAACAGTTAAGCAAGGGGATTTTTATAGTTTTTCTAATCTGTCTTTTTAAATGGTATCTTTTTCTTAACTCTCTTAGGAAAGTCTTTGCAAAGAAACTACAGTAAATACTGGTTTTGAAGCAAAAGCTTTTCCACTACAAAGATGAAAAAAGAGAGAGCATATTTTACTCCTTGAAAAGGTTAGCAAACTATTTTGTAAAATGGTTTCCTTGGGGCTCTCCAAAACAACTGGGCCAGTGCTATGTAGAAACAATGCACAGAAGATATAAGGGGACTAGACTCTTTTGAACCAGCAGCTGTGCTACCTGCGGCTCTCCATAACAAGCAGACCAATTCCATGTGGAAACAGAATGAGCACAAGATATAAAAAGATCAAAATTGTTTGAACCAGCAGCTGTGCTACCTGCAGCAGTTAATCTTTCCTGGCAATCTGTTAGACACACACATTCCTCAGGCTAAGAGGACTAGGAGGCTTTTGCTGACTGCTGTTCCTCTGAGAGAAGCCAAGGCCTATTTTCCCTTCACATTACTGGAACACTTAAAACTGTGGGCTCAAATACACCGGGAAAAAAATAACTTTCACTTGGCTTTGTACAAAAGACATTTCTTATCAGTTGTTCTGAGTATGTCGGCAACTCATTTTTTAATCCCAATTTAGTTTAAACTAAATAGTAAGACAGTTTTACTACCATGAAACTAACATAAGTTAAAATACAGTAATAATAATGGAAGGCATCGGCAAAAAAAGAATTAAAGGTAGCAATCACAGATAGTCTGGAAAAAGAAAAGAAGCCTGCAGTAAGGACAAAATAGTTTATTCTGTTACTATCAGCTAAAATTTAACTTAATTTTTCTCTAAAAAATATGGATATATCTTTTCTATTTGAAGAACTATCATTTTGTTACTCTCAATAAAGAATTCATTTCAGCAAAGCAGTGCTTAAGTGCTTTTAAACCTCCCCTCTTCCTTTCTGGGACTGAACTGCATTTCTAGTACATGCTCCCTTGCACAAGTGAGATCTTTTATATATCTATATAAATAGATATAAATAAATATAAATACATCTATGTATAATAGTCTAATCTTTGAGCCTAAGAATAGTTGACATTTATATTTTTTCATAGTTGCACTATTTTAGCCACATTTTTTAACTTGGGAAAGTATTTCATGCTTGATTTACATCCCAGAAGTTACTTGTTCAGGGCAAGTGAGAATACTTGGTTGCATTTCTTTCATTTGAAAAATGGAATCGGGGGAAGATGAGATCATTTCTGTCTATGATAAGTAAAAAAGACATTTTTTTCATGTGTGATTATCCAATCACACACACAATCTGAGGAATTTGCGAGCAAATGCAGAGTTATCTAATCTTCTGTCCTACAGGCAGGCCCTTGTTCTTCAGTGAGCCCTCAGGTGCCATAGGAAGCTTTGCAGCCCCTTCCTTCCTATCCCTTTCCCTCCCCATCCCAGCAGTGCTGGGGTGAAAGAAGCAGGAAGGAAGAACACTGACTGGTGGCATGAAGTACACAATCATACGCTGAACTGACATACATGGAGCTAAGCCCCAGGTACAAAGGTTAGAAGATGGATGGAGAAGGATGAAGAAAATCAAATGTTGTCACCTGTAGGTCCAAAACCAAGACGATTAAAGTGGTGGAGCATTCTTCATCTCAGAATAGTCTGTGGTTCTCAACTCCGTTCAGTTTACTGACAGGAATAAAGCTAACAGTTGACGCTAGCCAGCTCCATCTCAGACAAGAATGTTAATCCAGCAACTTCCAGCTCCATTACCTGGTGTTGCCGACCCTTCTCCTCCTGATCTTCTAAGACTATTTCAAATTCTGTCTTCTTGGGCAAATATCACTTCATTCAAAACAGACATGATCAGATACACTACTAAATAAAACTAATATGTAAAGCTACGTATTCCACAGTGTCTGACATTTGAATAGACAAGTTTAAAAAAAAAAAATTGCCAGGCTATATTACTAATTAGAACTACAACTCTAATTTTGGCTTGAATAAAAGTGCATTGCTAGTAAGGTTAGGAGTTTTGTACCTCGTGTTTTTAATTTACACATCTAATATAAAACCCTAACTCTTACACTAACAGGTCCTATAATATTCCAGGATCTCCAGGTTCTGCCTTTCATGGTGATGGGACACTGGTTTACTGCAATTTCCCTCTTCTTCCTCTCTGTTTTTTTTTTTTTTTTCTCCCCACCTTAAGGCACTCTTTGGGTGAGTGCAGGCAAGTACATTAAAAGAATGGTAATCAAATTTTGGCTTTCATAACAAAATATACAGAAGCAAATCTCAAAAAAAAAAACAATGTTCAGAAAGACTGAAGAGTTCGTTCTATTCCAGTGATGGCATATTAATTTACTGTCAATTAAAATATAGCTCCTTATTTAAAAAAAAAACACTCCAAACTGTACTTAGCACAAGGGAGCTCTCAGGTAAATCTAGAATATACAAGGTCTCCTTTTGCAGTTCTTGCAGCGCTCTAGCAATTTTTGTAGTCTTCCAAGTTAAATGGAAGCCTAAAGGGCAAATTCTTTATTTCCAATTACCTCTGTATCCTATAGCTCATTTTCTAAAGATGTACTATGTAATTTATATCTCAAAGAGTCATTAATGAATTCTTCATCCAGAGGAAGTGATAGTTTTATGTCCAATAAATTGGGGATAACTTGGATGTGTCTCTGCAGTTGAGTTTAGATATTTTGATTTCAGAGACCTTCACCATCTTATTCTCTTGGAGGAACTTAGCTGTGAACTAGGTTTTACCAGGTTCTTTAGCTATATATTGCTTCTGCATAAGGTACACACATCAAAGATTCCACACAAAGAACAAAGTTCTTCACAGACAGCAAAAGGACTGTACTTAGACAGCTTTTTATACATCATATGGTTTTACTTTTACCCAAATGCCGTGAGTGCTATGCCCACTTCAGGGAATTTATGAAGCTCTAATCTTTATGCTGTTGGATCAGACCTCAAACCAACATTTAGATGAAACACTAAAGAAAAATTTTCATAAGAAAACTTAAGTATGTGTTGTTTAAGCTCACTGCCCTGGGAATAGAGTGTGGTGTGTTTTGAAGTCACCTCATGTTTTACATCTTCAGTAAATAAATGTTATCAGTGTAGCTCTGCAAAGTTAAATAAAAAAAAAAAAGAAAAAAGAAAGAAAAAAAAGAACGCAACAAACAGAACAAAGTAAGTACCAATACTCCACAGGAAGCTCAGACTATTTAATATGAACAGTATCACAGTATTTATCTAACCATAGCTTCACAAATGGTTGAGAAACCTCTGAAAACCATATCCATTTCACTACCCTGCTAAAGAAGGATCAACTACAGCAGGTTCCTCAGGGCTTTGGTTGAATTTTGAGCCTCATCCTCACAGTAGAACAGTTTTTCTGCTTGTTTTAAGAAAATTATCTGTATTTCAGTTCATAGCCACTGCCTTATATCATTTCACTGAGTACCACAGAGCAGAGTCTGAATCCAATTTCTTCACTCTCACCAGTCAAATATTAATACACAAGATCCCTCTGGGCTTCTTCTTTGAGGCTAAACAATGCCAGCACTATCAGACTCTGCCTGTATATCAGATGCTTCAAGCTTTTAATCATCTTCAGAATCTAGCCAACAGGTTTGGCCTACATGTATATATACAGCAGTCCAAAGATGGAATAATTATTTTCAGGTTACTTTATAAAATCATAATACACTCATATCAAAAATGGAGGCACTAACTTGCTCTCATTAAGAAGAAATGTGGTTATGCTCATGATTATTGACATGTTTTGCAAGTAATTTCAAAAATGAAAGCCATAATTGGCATACACATCTATTAACAAACATTTTTGCTATTTCCCACTTTCTTAAAAAAAAAAAAAAATCTAAAGAAGTGCTAAAGTTCCTAGGAAGTAAATATCCCACCCTTTCACCTATTCAGGTGTATAAATCTTACCTAAATCAATGGAATCAGACATTTACTTTTTTTTCAGTTCTTGAATTTATAACACCCATAATAGTTTTTTATATCATCCTTCCCACAAATGAACATCCCATGGAAATGACTAGGAATAAAAAATATGGTCCCTGGTGGCGTTCATAGATGAGGTGCTTAGGGATATTTTTTAACAAGCCTGGTGGTGATGGGTTTATGGTTGGATCTGAGAATATGAAGATGTTTTCAAGACATAATGATTCTATGAATTTTATTCTGAGCTGCCAATAATGTTTTTGCATTTTCAATTAATCACATGAACATAATGTCTTCTCTATATTTCTTTGAAAAACAGGGGAAAAAAAAAACCAAGACCAGTTCAGTGCTGTAATTTAGCATGGCTGATACTAACATAACTGTATTCTTAAGACTGTCTGCCTTCGGAAGGTAGATTAACCTTAGCAATGAGGCAAAGAGGAATAAATCAGAGGACAATGCAGGAAAAGCTTCTAAGGAAACAAAATGAATTCACTCATGAAAAGATCACATATCCAATAAACAAGAAGTTGGTCTCTGAAGATAACTGTCTAATATACTACACTTGGCAGAAGTTTGTATCTTAACAAAAATGTTAATTATGTATTATGTAACTGACATCTAAAGTCTAACAGTTTTCAATTTACAAAAAGTGTTATGCAATTGATCCATGTTATGGGATGATTCAGCACAGACAGGATTCAAAATAGATTTAAGTGTCCACAGGGCACAAGCATTTGTCAAATTGTGTGCAAATGCCTTTTTCATACAATGAAAATAATATAAAAACTTCCTCAACTGTAATTTCTACCATGAATAATTTTCCTGTAGAACTGAAAATATTATGAGTAGTAGTGATGACCACAGCACATGCTTGGGGAATATCAGAATTACTCCAAATAATATCTTTTCGGTGTGATCATTTGGAAAGAGTATACATCTAATGCATGCATCTTTGAAAGAAAAAAATATAGTCAAGGAACAGGCATACTTAGTGACCAAAAAGAGAAAAGAATTACATAAATAGACAGCTAATACTGTTCCATATTCCTCTGGGAAGACATCTCTAAAATAACCATATTTTCAACCCCTAAATACCAACACAGTATAAAACTACTACATGAAACATAACAAACAGACACACTATTATTACCATCCTAAGAAGCTATAGCATTAGTCTAGAATTCTTGTTTCTAAAATGCAATTACATACCTGATGTGCAAATAAGCCAATCTAACACACTAAGGTTAAGGCTAAATACCACAAAAGGTATTTAGGTAGCCACTAATTAGCATTAAGAAAAACAGAATAAGTTATGGACAATGGTTCGCATGTATGTTCCAAGTAGTTCTCAATTTATCATTCATGGTAGTCATAAATTGTGTCAACCTGCCCCTAACCTTTGTGTAAACATCATTTATTGCCAGAGTTTAACACTAGGTTGTGGCTGAGACAACAATTTCCTGCTTTGGGACTTATTTATATATATAAAATAAGTGCAATCTTTTCTGAGCTCTTGCTTTATACAACAAAAAATCTCACTATACTTTGTGACATAACATACTAGCAATTAACATAACACACCTCTATTTTTAGTTAAAAGAGCATATGGCTTTGATGCCACTGGATACATATCTATTACTATTTGGATGATTGCTCTCAACTGTTATACCAGCCAGTATTCAGTAAAATGTGGCGTCTTTAGTGTAAAAATAGGAGTATTATATTGTGACACTCTTGCAAGTCCATATTGTTTAAATTTATCAGTCTCTAATCCACTTTTAGGATCCATTTGTCTCCCATAAACTCACTCCCAGTTCCCTTAATTCAGCATCATAGTTTTCTAGCAACAATAAACCTGCCTCGGGAGAAGGCCTCCCCCTATGTTGCTTCTTGTTAACTGCAAGCAATTAACTGTCATTTTGAGATTTGGCTTTTATGGGTCCAAATCTGCCACCTCCTTGTTGCACCATGTGGCCTTTCACAAAATGCTGGTGTTCCATAGTTTCTAATTTCGGCTTTGCGACTAGCAAGTGAACATCCTCTTTCTCTTCATTTTTCCTAGTACAACCTCCATTTCACACGCAGCACAACATTTTGACCACTTCCTATTTTCAGCCAGTTCATATATTTCAATTGAGTCAGGATTTAACAACTTACATTTCTTTCTTATTTCATCATTATGGTGTGAGGAAAAGAATAAATGAACATACAGTACCTCATCCCATTTTTCTAAACTTCTGTAAAACAGCATTGGTTGCAATACAGTGTTATAAACTCTCATTTTCAGGTCATTTTTCCCCATCATCAGGGTTGGCAATTGAAATTAGAAGATGACAGTCCAAGAGTTACTTCTTTTTACTTGCTTTTTTATTTTAAGAATCTTAGTTTGAACACCATGAGACTAAGAATTTCACATTTTTGAAAACCTAAGTGTTGAGTTTTTACAGGTTTCAGTGAAGCTATATACCTTAAATGGTAATGGGATGTAATCAGTTGTGCCTTGCAGAATTATACAGTTTGCCATACAAACAAAAAATAGACAGAATAAAGTATTTACATTGAAAACCTCAGCATACAGCAAAGCACCTTGTCCTATAACAGCGGCCACCAATCAGCATCACTATCACTGAATAAAAGAGCCAAATTGTAGAATTCCAATTAATTTTTAATTATTGACTTTTAATTATTGAGTTGGCTATTTAAAAATAAGAATTTATTTTTATTCTTATTTAAATAAGAATTTATTATTCTTATTTAAAAATAAGAATTACAAACAACTAAACACTTATGGTGCTCCTTTCCTCCCCTTCCCCCTCCCTTAGCACCCTGCCTGCCCCTCTCCTAGCTCTCCCGCACTCTGGTTCATGCAAACACCTTGGCTGTTTCTTTCTGCTGCTCCTGCTTCTTACCTGTTTTTTTAGCCACTCGTTCATTTCTTGCACACACAATTAATTGCAATTTATTCAAATGGAATCATCTTTCCCTTAAAAACTTTGGTTTCTAAATTTTTAGAGGAAAGATGTGTGCATATTTTAAAAGTTTATTTGATTGATTATACACTAGAGCCTTAAAGATCTGAAGAACAACCTTAAATATTGCTGTGATGGAAATTGAAAAAGAAAAAAGACCTTTTATGTAATGAGGAAATATATAACTTCCTGTAAATGTAAAACTACCTGGAGTGCAATTGCTGAATATTCAGAAGTTTGTTTCTGTTTTTAATAACAACAACTCTGGCAGTCTTAACAAGATAGCTAAATAAGAATTGCACTGAAAAAGTGTAGGATTTAGGTTCTTCTGCACTATCCAAACTATCCATCAAGTCCAAGACAATGGACATATTTAATACAGAGTAAAATTCAGGTTAAAAAATTGAAAGAGGTCTGGCCACACATGTCCCAGGCAAACACTGCACTGTACAGACACAAAAGCGTATTTTAAAAAAGCACACTAGAACATATAAAGTCTAAAACAATCTATAGAACAGATGGGAATTAATAGTTCCAAGATGACTTTTTATGTAGAAATATTTTGTCAATGACTTAGAGGAATGAGATATGTTTATTTGAAATAGAGAATGCAGAATAATATTTAAACATTTAAATAACATTAGTGTACTAGTTTCTAAACAGCTACAGATCCCTCATTTAAACAAAGATCAAAATGATCTTGCATACTAAAAATGATTTCTGAATTTTTTTTGCTGACTTAAAGCATTGATAATTCAGAAGGGAGCTTTAGTAAAACCATTGTAGTCATTGGGTATATTCCAGTTCATTTACCTGACCAAAATGGAAATGTTTTTGAAAATCAATTTTAAAAACTGATAATCTGTTACTGAAAAAAAAAATTTTAAGATATTTTTAAGTAATTTTAAATGCAAAGGAGAATTTAGTGAGTATTTCAACATTTCCTAGATACTTAGTGACCATTACAAATACCTTTGGTGATTCAGATCATCTGTGTGGATATTTTAATGTAGATTTTACATGAACATAACTATTAAGGCAAAACTAATTATCTAAATTTTCAAAGTGGCAGATGTTTTGAAACAGGATCAACAGCACCCAGTTTAAATACATTTAAGATCAAAATGAAGAATTACAAAGTAATCTGTATATAGTAGATGTACTGTACCAGTTATTGAAAGCTGTATTTCCCTGTCCTCAAAAATAATTTTTAGGCATTTTGTAGTCAATATATTCGAGTCATTAGCAAAATTAAACCTGCTCATTCCAGATCTGGGATGGCACCTCTTCCATGTTCAGCTGCATGTAGCAGTTTATAAAAATATGGCTCAATATATCATAGTCTGACTTTCTTACAAGAGGTTCAAAATAGTGAATACTGATGTTATTTCTCTACAAGAAATTTATATCCAGGCCTATAAAAATCTTTTAATGTTCAGTATTAATATTTTTAACCACCATATATCCATTTCTTCATTGCTTTTTGTGTCATTCAATTTGATGCGAACTCTAATTATGTGAATACTGTCGTTATTATTTTCAAGTATTTTGTAATAAATTTGATCTGACCTTATTCTGAATGCTAAAAATCTCCAAAAAACAATCAATAAGCAATCAATAAATCCAAAAAGTCAAAAAAAAATCAAAAACAAGCAAAAAGCAATCAATAATGCACAGTTTCAGTAAAATCTTCAGAAGTCTTTTAAAAGTCCACTCAACTTCTTTCTTTTATGAAAGTAAATAATGAGCAGGATAAAGTGAATAAATCTATGAAAGGTTTTTCTTTTTTGGTCATTGTCCTTAGAATGAAGATTATCAAATGATGGCATCTATCTGTTTGCTTTGCTTTCTGCAATCATTTGTAGTTCTGAAGTGTAGCATCTGAGAAAGATAAAGCTTTCTCCTCATTGATAAATTATTATCTTTGAGTATGTTACAGATTGACATGTATGATTGTAAAGACTGTAAAAATAAATGTGCAAAATGTTCAGATTCAGGTTAAAAAACCTGGTCCAATGTCAGGTTAGTTATTTTGAAATCAAAAGAATGTCTCTTAAGTGTATATGCAACCTTACTGTAAAAAAAAATAAGAAAGTTTATTATATTTTTTTATAAAAAAGTGATATTTGAAATTGTTCATGCTTTCTTCATTATTCTAATAAAACAGACAACAGAGATAAATATACACTTGGCTCTATTTTATTGCAATAGTCTACTAAGAGTTAAATTGGGTTTAGTGGACGCTTACAGAATTTCTGAGGATTAACTTCTCTATCTGCCCGGGTATTTCACTTTTTCCCCCATGCATTGGCTGTCTCTGTTAGTTCAGATCACTTCTTTTGACATTTAAAGCTTAAGCTTAAAGAGCATGGAAACAAGAGAAACAGGTTTGAAACTCAAAATGTTGCTGCATGCTTTGAAAGATCCTCATAGATACAAATTCAGAAACTCCCAATGGAGAAAATCATAAACAAGGCCCCCCCTGCCCAGATCTTTTTTGCCAATAGAAACCTACTTAAAATAGTATTATTCCTTTCTTAAAGTCAAAGAGGAAAGTCAAACTACTTTAAGGGAAAGAATGAGAGAGAAATGATATACATGTTATTCTTAGGAAAATTATAAATATTTCTGACTAAACAGATACTGTAGAAGAATGCTGCTTTAGCAGATATGAATATTCAGAACAATTATGTCCTTGTATATGTTTTTCTTACTTTGACAAAGATTAATTCTAAAAAAGAACATACCAATTCCATTTGTAATCAAACTTTAAGATGAAATGTAAACCTACCAGAAAATATTGCATTTACTCAAGTACTCATATGCTTACATGTTCTGTTTGTCCTCCAGAATAATCAGTGAGTCCATGTCCCACTCAAACTAAAAATTTTATTAGGAACTGAAGCTGAGGTCAAACTAGCACAGAAATCAAAGTTGATGTTCCAGTGCACTAAAGGAGCAGGACTTAAATTCATCTGCTGGACTTAAAAAAAACACAGATGCTTTATGCAGTACTGTGGATCTCTTCTGGGCGACAGCTACCTGGGAATTAGGCATGGCAGGGCCAGGTGTGAGGATCCTAGGCTTCCACCTACTTTTGGATCACCTTATGTCATCTGCACATTGTATTATAATAGTGTCTGTATATAGATCTAAGATTTTGGTTACACTATAAAATAATATATTTAGTTATATTTTGAATCTCTTGTTTTCTCTTACTCTGGCACTGGCCTTTTAGACCAAAGGTTTGTTACTGAGAGTGTAGAAGAGAGAAATACTAAGGATGTATAAAAGTCATAGAGCAAATTCTCTAATAGACCTTTC
>JAVCKT010032261.1:0-10801 GCA_032273925.1 Rhynchotus rufescens | reverse complement strand
CTGCTTGAGCAGGAAGGTTGGACTTGATGATCTCTAGAGGTCCCTTCCAACCTTGAAGATTCTGTGATTCTGTGATCCCAGCCAAGTATGAGATCGTGACCTCTGATTTGCCTCTAGACAACCATCTAGTCCCTAAAAGGGTTGTGGTCTCCAATTTGGTTGTGATGGTGGTTTTGGTTTTTGCTGTTTGTTGTTGTTTTTAAGGAAGAGGCCTCCACAAGGAAACAAAAATAAGAAAAAAAAGGAGGGGCAAAATAATATCTAGTAATCCTGCTTTCCACTTTCCTTAGCCACCAGACCTACAGGGAGGAATGAAAAGTTGACAGTACAAGCTTGCCTGGTAGTTGAAGAATACAGTGTATGAACCTGTGAATGAATGAGAAATCTCTTGGAGAAAGTGGTGTCTCAACATACTGTTCTGAGGCCTACCATGGGTATTTTCTCAGGGAAAAGAATTCATCATCTTTTATCAACGCCAGGATACAGGAGAGGAACTAGTTTGTTTCTGGAGGGCCCTCTTTTTTTACAGAGCTTGAGCACAATTTTATTTTATTATTTTATTATTTCATTTTATTTCACTTTATTATTTTTGGAATGAATCTTTCAGCTGCTTCTCTTCAAGGAAAGAAATGGAAGACAGAGACACTTGCTCTTCACTCCTTCTTCAACATGATCTCCTTCCCTTCTCAGACTCCAACTTGTGTTTAAGGACATCACTAAAGAAAATGGATGGATACTCTGGCTTCATGCAAAAAGGCAGGAGGCAAAAAGCCAACACCTGCTTTTCCTTCTTCCTATTGTGAGATGCTGAATTAGCAATGGGACAAGACATTAAATACGTTCCAAATACATCAGGCTAAATATCCAGAGAAGTCCACTCCAATGGAAAGTTGAATAATTTTATGAATAATTCCTGTATTTTCCTTTGCTAATCTTCCCCCAGCTACTGGATGCTCTCCAGGGAACAGATGTATGACCCAGACCATATCACTTTAGGCTGCTGGTTGGTCAACCAGTATCTTGGATAAACACCAAGTACGTTCCTTCCAATGTATTTATGGTCCCACTTAGCCCAGAATAGCTTAAGGGTCCAACTGGGACTGGTCCTGGAAAGGGGAATGGAGGATAAATAAGAGGAAAAGCATTAGGGAAGGGAAGAGCACTCCTGGATGGGTTAGCTTTTCCAAAGCTCTTCACCACATTCAGCATTTCCTCTGAAGCAGCATTGCTCCAAAGAGCTATTTAAATCACTGAACTGGGAACTGGGACTTCTTCTCTGCCATGTGAATATCTAAGCCCACTGTCAGTTCTTAACAAATAAGATGTACACTGAAGCCATTTCTGCCATTAATCACTTGCAAACCCACATCCCCTGTAAGTGCATTGGTAGCACATCTAGAGTCCAATTTCTGTTTCAAGAAGCTTTTTCTAAAAAGACTATTAGGTTTCTTATTTTTCTTGCTTGTGTCTGACTGGCTGAGTTAGGAGATGCTTAAGAGACCGCTGTAAAATTACTTTCATCATCTACTGTTCGGTTGGTCTCAGAATCTATTCTCCAGATTGCAAAGCAAAATTACAGTCATTCAATAACAAAGTATTTGCAGAGTGGTATTAAGCAGGGGTGCTGCTGTATTATTTACCATGGCAACTCAGGATGCTAATTTATCTTTTTCCTAAATGTGGAAGGGCTCAGAAATACTCTGTCCTATAATGTGACAAAATGCATTTACTTCAGCGTTTTGCCTCTGCAGAGAAACCTTCTTGTCTGGGGATGGGAAGGGTGTTTGTCTACTGATTAGATGACGCAGACTCGCCTGGAGAGGTCAAGCCTTTTCATTCATCAACTTCCCTCCAGAACTGGGTGGAGAGGCCTCCAGGAGGGTCTGAATATCTCCTGCAGAATAATACACGATACTTTCACAGGCAGCCTTTCCCTGGCTTTTGTTTCAAATTGGGTCATTTTCTTTATTCAGCAGCGGGTGTTTTCACCCTCATAATGTTTTCATGAGTTCTCCTCAGCTCAGACAGGTCCTAAAACAACATGCTCTGCTGCCTAAATTTCCTTTCATTTGATTTAGCTCTGTCATATTCCCATTGCATCAAGTGGTCCATTGCTTTCCATGCCTGCTGTCCTCACTGGCACCTTGTGGTGCACAGCATGGCATGTGCACTTGGAAAAGCTAACGGTATTGCTGAAGGGTGCACTAATGTCCTATTCTTCTGAAATAACACAAAGGTGAAATGATTTGCCCAAGGTTGCATAAGGAAACTTTTGGAGAGCCTCTAATTGCCAGCCTAATGAGTGAGCTAGTCTTGTCTAAATATAATTTGATTGTTTTGTTGTTTTGGATGGAACAAGCTTCTTGGTATTTCTTCACCCTAAGTAGTCTCAGTGTCTCCAGCATCTTGCCATGAAGGGCATTTCCCTACCCTCCTCATTCTGGTTGCACCAAGGTTAGCAGACAGGAGTCAATCCCCAGTGTGCTTTAGAGTATTCCTTAAATCCCTTCCCCTAATTCTCCCGCCTTGGAAGATGAACTACAGTTCATCTCTACACTACACTACCTCTTAACAATGATGAGATGAACTACATCATGACGAGATGAACTACACTACCTCTTTTTCCATATCCACATAACCAGATCTCCCTTGGAAACTCATCCGTGATGAGGGATGAGACAAGTCCTGGTCTTGATGTGGAGTCAAAGGGTGACCAGGATGCATACAGGAGCTTGGGGACTTTCATGGACCACTGCTGCCCCATAGAGTCAATTCAGCTACCGCTCAACCCTCCCAAAGCAGGAGGCAAAGACAGCTTGTCATGTGGAAAGACATATGCTTTGCAGAAATGGCATGATAATAAATGACTATTAGCATCTTGTCCACCCTGGATGGTGTGGTTTGTGTGCTATTCTCCCTCTCTTGGCCTTTGCTGTCTGAGAAACAGGCTGACATGCTGTTCTTGGGTTATTTCAACATTTACTTTGGAAGCCCATTATTTATTCAATGCACAGACACATGCACCCACAGCCCAACAATTCATGGCACTGAACCTTGCGTATTCCCCTGGCCAAGTCTTGGCCAAGTTCTCAGCCTCGCTAATCCAGCCCAGTATCTTCTGCTCTACTCTCACCTATCCTGCAGGCTTCCAGCTAGAAGGAAGATGCATAGAAACTGTCAAATCATATCAAATCTTTCCTTATGGCCTTGTGGCCAAGGCCAATCACAAACACCTCACTGCAAGGTGACATTTTGCCACTCCTGAAAAGTTGGTGGAGGTCCTTGGGGTCATGAATGCCGCAGGCTTAATATATATTCTTATGAAAAGCATTACCTCTTTTCCATCAAAATAAAACTCTGCTTGGCAGTCATCTGACCCATTCCCTATTGTCTGTTGTATATCATTAACTCAAATACCCATTTGCTGAAAAAAATCTTCAAATTTTTGAAATTTGAAGAAAAAAAGGTTGGATTTTAGTTGCTCTGCAGTTTTGATACATGTGCATAGTCTAGATGGGAAGTGAGGGGTGGGCTGGGCAGGTAAGGGCCAAACAGTTCAAGAGTCCTTTGGTTTTGGAGGAAACACTTAGGAGAATAAAGGTTTTAGGGGAAGTGCAGCAGGAAGACTTGTTGTGAGATAGACCCTAGAGTCAAGCAGAAAGGAAAACCCTGACCCAAGGACAGGGCCACTGTCTCCAGCTCCAGGGGAAGGACAGAGCACGAAGGCACCACCTTCACAAAACTTACAGGTTTCTACAGCATCCAAACCATTTCCTTTCCTCACATCCCATTCCTTGTTGATATTCACCCTTCTCCAGCACTCTTCTTTTCACCAATTTTCCCTCAAAAGAAACCCTTCTTCCAATTTTCACTCAGAGCTCTTCTCTACTCCTCTTTTCAGTTGTCTCCACCAGTCTCATTTTTTCCCCTCCTGGCCACTAATGACCTTTCAATTGCCCTCAGTCTTTTGTGGCAGGAGCCTCATCTCCCACCACACCTCTGAGTCCCGTGCTCCTTTGATGCCCTTGGCTCTCACATCCACTTGCCCACTTGACCCTGGCTCACACCTCACATGCATCTCCACTGCTACTGCCATCATGCCACCCATTTGGTCCCTCACCCTGCCACCAGACTGTTCCTTCCCTCAGTAAATCAGTTTTCCCACCTCCAACTCTTCCACCTTCCCCACCAGAAAGCACCACTTCTAAAATGTTCTGTTTCATGGGTCGCACTACAGCCCTTAGCTTCTTTACTGCCAAATATTGCTGTCACCTTTGCAGCTGCTTCTTCTCTGCTGCCTCATCTGTACTCCGTTCCCACCTCATCCATGGCCTTTTCGGCCTCCACTGGAGCCGTCTTGCTGACAGGCAACACAAAGCCCTTTTACATGATCCCATGTGGTGGCCAGGAGGGCCTTGCTTGGGAGAGAGGCAACAAAGTCCTTCTTTATGGGATCTGCATGCACATGGTCCTCACAGCGCTGTGGTGAGCCCTGCCAAGCGAGTGATCTGAATGGAGATGCCCCCTTGTTGAATTACAGCGGCACTGCCAGCCCCAGCCAACAATGTGTAATGTAGTATAAATGTAATCGTCTCTGCAGAATGAAAGGCACGTTGCCAGGCCGCACACGGCTTGGCCCTGGACAATAAAGACATAATTATGGCTTCAGTGGGTTTGCTTTGCTTTGAGGTTTCCACCAGTGGTGAAATGTTGTTCCGTCCTAACCTTAGGGAAGCAGATGATCTCACGAGCTAAAATTGCACAGGCCAAACTTACCAGAGAGCATATTGAAATGGGAGAGCTGATAGCTCTAGTCCCCTCCTAGTTGGCTGGCTGGAGCAAGGAAATATGTGGTATGCCTTCCCCTGCAGCTAAGAAGGAGCCTGCTCAGTCCCAGATTTATTTGCTAAGGTGTGGGTTTTGGGGTTTTTATTTTTATTTTCCCCAAGCCCCTGAATGTCAGGAACCACTCCATCCACTCCGCTCAGGAGAAAAAGAGAGGATCATTGCAATCCACCACTAGTATTGCTGTAAGGTATCACTTCAGACTTGAATGCTTTGCTCCTGCTAGGTGACATCTCCATCATGCAGCAGGTAATGCTCGTGCTGGGCTGTGCACCCAGTTCTTGTCTCTGATTGCCCTGCACACACAGAGTCACACAGAATCACAGAATGGTTGAGGTTGGAAGAGACCTCTCTAGAGATCATCTAGTCCAACGCTACCGATCTAGCAGGAACATCTAGGGCACACAGCGCAAGATCACGAAGGACTCCTTTCTACCCCCGAAGTTAACTGTACGTAAAGCTTAAAATGAATCTTCTCCATCAAGAAAACACAACGGACTTCTTATCACTCACTGCTCCCTTCTGGTTTTTGCGCCCATGTTTCACTTCTGTGAAATCCAGGACACAAAGGGAAGGAATACATTTGGCATTTGGCACATGCAGCTATGGAGCACACCAGGAGCTGTTCTTCATCTTAATGTTAAACACAGACTCAGTGCTCAAAGTGAAACCATGTAGGCAAGTGCAGGATGAATAATGCTGCTACAGAGCTTCTCCCTCTGGAGGACACAGGGGAAAACCAGGCAGCAGCAAGACTGGCATTCACCTCTGTGTCACAGACTAGACCATGCGCAGTTTTTGAGCCTGTTTCTCTCCTATTTTGGTTAGTAGTTTGGTTATAGCCATTATATCTACTTAGTGGTGCAGCATACCTTGCAGGATAGCCAGTTTCTGCAGGAATCTGTCACATGGCCTTCTGCTGGGCAGAATAGGCACTAGTCTTCTCTTTTTGAACAGGCTGCAGTCATACTATCACTTGTTCTGTCCCCCTCTTTCCATCTTGATTCGTCTTCCTTGCACCTGAAGAGGCAGAAGACAAAGGGAGGCAGCAAAACTTAATGAAGCTCTTGAGATGGAAGAGACTTACAGGTGACCTTGCTTGACATAGGCAACTGTCATCATCAGTTATTTGCAGGTAATCATTTATGAGGAATTGCTACTCCCTGCAGACCTATCAGTGTTTCAGTGAGTCTTAACCTTTCTCCCCTGTGCCTTCTGCTAGGCTTGCCAAGGGTGAAGGTCTGAGCCAATGGCTTGAAGAGGTGTGAATTACACTGTTTGTCTCTAGCACAACCGGGGACGTCTTGCACTTTCTCAACACGCCATGGGATAGAGCCACGATTGACTTCATCCTGTCGCTGACACATTTTGCTTTCTGTCTCTGCAGCTGCTGTGACCTGCCTGGAATGGCCTCATGTTCTCCCTGTGGGAAAAACTGGATAAATTAGTTGGCTTACATTGCCTGATGCCTGTGGTGTTGCATGGAGCCTGGAGTTCGAGTCCAATTTTCTGCCGTGGTGTAGGGATCCTGAAAGGCAGTATGGTGGGACATGCTGCAAGACAAAACTCATGCTCTGGAGAATGTTTTTGCAACCCAGTTGGGGCAATTCTACTTTGTGCCTAAGCTCTGCATCCATTTTCAGCCATGTCCTAAAAGAAATGTTTTGTTGTAAAGCTCCTTTCTTTATAAGACTTTTAGGGATTTTAAGACACTACAATTAAACCCAGCTTTTAAAAACAACAAGCTATTTCCAATAGCACATCCATACCCTCCAATAAATATTCTCCAGCTCCAGTCCCTCTCTCTGGTTGCTTAAATTCAGTTTGAAAACAATATATTTGTCATGGTAAACTATTCCCAAACCCTTCACTTTCCATGGATTTGCATACTCAAAAAATGAAATAAAATAACATCATAATCTCCAAACGCAAAGTGGGCTGAACAGAACATTTCAAGACCATCAGTCTAATACATTTCTACATTTCCTAACCAGAAAAGATATTTCACAAACTCAAATTTCACATCTAAGCTACCTAGGCTGGTGATGAAGAAACCATGGTAACTGCACAATTTAATTGGATGTTTTGTTGGCTAGAGAGAATGGGAAAGATTGCATAATTGGTGCTTGGGAGTCCACATAAACATGACATGGTTTGGAGAGCCAACTGATTCTGCTAGAGAGGAACACGATATCACACATCTGGCACTGGGCTGTATCTACTTTATGTAACACAAAATCAGAGGGGTCAGGAGCTTTGCAGGGCTCCTCCAAAACGGCACAATGTCTGGTGAGTCAGCTGTTCCTCACCGCTGCATTAGCAGCCTGACCCTGGGACTGGTCAGGATGACAAGAAAGGAGATGCTTCCTCCAACGTGCTGCCCTGTCCGTGCAGCCCTGCTCACTTCACAGCAAGCAGATATAATGCAGCACACCAGCACCGGCACTCAATATGTAGAGTTAGATCAAAGCATTGCCAGTCCAAAATTTCCCTGTAAAATGAACCCACAAGCTTTGGGCTCACTGAGTGCTCAGACCTTGCTTCTTCTCACTTTCTTTTATCTCTGTTTCTTTCTTGTGTTTCTTCTTTGTGAAACAACACATTTAGGAGTGCATGACTTTGAATAACACTTAAGCAGGCGGCATGATGATATCAGATATTGGATGAATGTGACCCCTCCAAATTGACCCTAAATATCTGTATAGATCTCCTCAGAGTTACAGCCTTTCAGGACATCTCCACAACTTGAGGTCATGTTTGAGCTCTCAGGGTCTTCCCAGCAATATCCTGGTCTTTAAGTTGGGCAAATACAGATTCGTCTTGCCAATAGACCTGGAAGGGTCAAAAGGAAAGAAGGGTTATAAGATTCAACTGGTGTCTTCAGAATCGCATGGAATGGAAATGGAATGGAAAAAGCAAAGCTCCTGGTCTTGGAATGGAAAAAGCAAAGCTCCTGGTCTTGGATGCCGCGTAGGTGCATGGCCACCCTCTAAGCTGCCTGCAGTTCTCCACCGGCTCTGGCTGCACTCGCAGCTGGAGGAGCTGTCAGAATGGAGCTGGCGCGCTCCTAGTCAAGCCTCGCGTGTTTGGAGAGCTCGCAAACCCTGCTAAATGGAATCTGGCTGTGCTGTTTGTCTTGCTAAAGAGTAGCACATGGGCATGGGTTCACTCGGCTCTGCCAGTTGGTGAGGAAAGGCTGGAACCCAGCTGCATTTCGAAACACGAGACGTAAACAATGATTTGCCAACGAGAGTAAAAGTAACTGCCTCTCAGCAGATGCTATAAACAGCCTTGCACATTGTATCCGGAACTGTAACACCATTAGCCTTGCTATCGATACCCCGATAATGCAAACTGGGGAGAAACCACTGCCAAATCGCTCTGCTCTATGGCTCTTCTTCTAAAATCGCTCTTCTCTTCCTTGCGGTAGACAGACATTGCCCTTCTGCTTTCCTTGGTGCCTTCCTTTGGCCTCTCCAATGCAGTTAAAAACTTGGCACCAAGCCTTATTTGATAGAAATGGAAACTGAGCCTAATGGAGCACCTAATATCTGTCCATGGATGATCTGTCTCATTTTTTAAGGACTGAATCCCTTCACATTGCAGCGGAGCTCAGGGCTTATCTTAGTCCTGCATAGACAGCCGGAGCGAGGTGCTACCTGGCTTTTCTGAGACACTTCATACCTACATAGCCTTGCACTTGCCTGATTTCCTTCCCAGGACCTACCAGTCAATCAATAAGGGTGACTGCACAGGAGGGGCTGTCACAAGCAGATGTCCACCTCCACGTTGAGCCCGCGTGCTTGAACTAAGGGTGACTCTGAGCTAAAGAGAACAGTTTGATTCCTGAGAGCCTCCCTTTTATGTGGCCTCTCCTCCCCTGCTGAACCCTAGGGCTTTCCATCCCAGTGTGCAAACACCCTGTCTGATCCCCACCTCTGAGTCCGTGTCAGTCTTGCTGCCTCATTTCATTACTCGTCCTTGGCTTCTGGCCCCACACGTCAAGGCAGTCTGCTGACAGCCACACATGAGGGAACAAAGAGTCAGTGGCTGCTGACAGCGAGATGTTCGACTGATTATCGACCACCAGTGGGAAGCACCTCAAGGGAATCCTCTGTCCATCTCCCGCTCCGTCTTCAGCAGGTTCTCCATTCCAAGCCTGGCAAAGAGCACCTGAAAGCAAGGGCTGCAGATGAATTTAAGAGGCAGAGGAACAGTGAGTGAAATGCTAATAAATGCTAATAAAGCAAATCAAAACAGAGAGAGACACATCAGTAAATCCCAAAGCTCTGAGTAGCTCAGAAAAGGGTGGGGAAGGCTGATGACCAAGCATAGCCCTTCTTTTAAAAAGTTTGCTTTTAATTCTTTACAGCAGGACTTCAATTAAAGAGGAAAGAAAAAGTAAACAATGAACCAGAAATGACTTAGGATTATCAAGCAAGACAAGGGAGAGCTGCATTAATACTTCCCTGCACTGGACAATGTAATATACTCTTGTACTTAGCCTGGAGGATGAAACAGATTAGAGGGAAAAGCTCGCTATTTCCAAAAAGCAGAAGACACTCACCCTTAGCTGAAATCCCATGGGTTTTGGTTGTCTCGGTCCTCTCGTGGCTCTTTAAAGCTGTATTTAGCAACACAATTTTAATATTACAACTTTCAGAGTCGATAGGCCCTGAATTTTCTTGGAATTTATAACTCCAAATAAAGCTTGCACTCAATTATTTGAATTTTCATTGTCTCTTTTAGTTTAAAACTTCAGGCCTGGATCACAGAACCAGAGATTGGTTGAGGTTGGAAGGGACCCCTAGAGATCATTGTGGAAGAATTGCTTGAAAAGCGAGGACTTAGAGAAAAACTAAGGCGTAAGAGAAGTTTTGGCATTACAGAAGCTTGCTTGGGGTGATGCACAGTTGCCACTTCCAGGATGGTTGGTTTGCATGGATTTTGCTCCTCCATGGTTCCTTAGGCAGCACAATCTGGCTTCCTAGCAGCTGCAAAGAGGAGTAACAGAGGATGAAGTGGAGTGAAGACACTAGCATGCACTCTAGATTTTCAATGCACTCTACATTTTCAATGGATCAATACCAGTAGAAAGTATGACTACAGTCACTCAAACTCCACTTGAATGTAAAGAAAGGGTATAAAATGGGAACTGAGGAGGAATGAAGCGAGAGGAAAGATTTCATCATCATTTTTGGATCAGTTGATGGATTGATCCCCCCTTTCCTGCGCTTAGGAAGGGGACACTGCCTGCGGACACTCAGAAGTTAGAGGACAGATTCCATTGTAACTGCTAGGATTGGTCAATTGGCTGAAGCCCCTTTCCTCCCCTT
The DNA here is from genome assembly GCA_032273925.1 of Rhynchotus rufescens. NCBI lineage: Eukaryota > Metazoa > Chordata > Aves > Tinamiformes > Tinamidae > Rhynchotus > Rhynchotus rufescens. The sequence continues at coordinate 620 of JAVCKT010032261.1, read as the reverse complement.
GGCTCAGGACGCTGCCTGAGGAGAATCCAGACTGAGAGCCCTCTCCCATCTTCTGGGGTGAGTGATGATTGCGCCTTTGTACATCAGAGCTAGCTAAAAATCCCACACTGTAGCAGGCAATTTTCTGTACTAACATCTGAAACTTGCTTTGTAAATGTTGCATTTGAATAAATCACACTATTCGTGAACTCGACTACTTGTTTGGAAGGTGATCAGACCTACAGTTAAGAGATTGTTCGTGAATCAGATAATGCCAGAGTTGGGCCTATAGTTGATCACACTATTGGTGAACTGGATTCGCTCCTAGGAAGGCAATCAATCAATCAGACCTATGGACAACACACTGTTTGCCAATCCGTTACTGCCAGAGTTGGACATATAGCTAACAGAGTAATTGATATCTCCTTCCTGTGCCCAGCCCTGCTTTCGAACTTCAACTTTCATCCAGTTCAACCCTCATACTCCAGCAGGGACACCCAGAGCACGGGGCACCCAATGGCATCCACGTGGGTTTGCAAGACCTCCAGAAAAGGAGACTCCACAACCTCTCTGGACAGCCTGTTCCAGGGCTCTGTCACTCTCACTGTACAGAAGTTCTTCCCCACATGCAGATGGAACTT
>JAVCKT010032254.1:0-19674 GCA_032273925.1 Rhynchotus rufescens | reverse complement strand
GCCTGTGCCAGGGCTCTGGCACCCTCACAGGGAAGAAGTTCCTCCTCACCTGGAGATGGAACTGCCTGTGTTTCAACCTGTGCCCATTGCCCCTTGTCCTGTCACTGGCCACCACTGAGAAAAGCTTGACCTCTTCCTCCCTACATTCATCCTTCAGGCATTTTACACATATTAATCGGATCCCCTCTCAACCTTCTCTTCTCAAATGATAGGTGTAAATGAGCAATAGCCGGCCTGTACAATAAAGAATGAAAGAAGATACCTGAACATTGTACTTTTTTCCTTCCATTTTGCTTTAATTATTATTTTTATATTTTATTTTATTTTTTAATCAAAAAGGGAAATTAGATGAGGAGAGAGAGGGAAATTGAAGACTAAATTAAAAAAAAAAAAAAAAGACCACAATTCCACAATTGGGCTTACTCACAACTACTGTAAGAGGGAAAAACATATGGAAATATTAGTTTGTATGAATTCAACACCAGCTCTTAGGACTCTCAAGTTTTAATTAGAACTTTTTGTTTTTTTTTATATTGTTTTCTTTCTAAGATAGATAGGTTTATTTTACCACTTCCCTTTGCCTCATGACACATGCCTCCTGTAAAGAAGGAAGGGAGGGAGGGAGAGCAGGAGTAAAGACTTGCATTTTCATATATGTTAGTGAAAAGGAGAAGGATGTCAGAACAGTCATTGCAGTTGTGCTTCTATAAGCAGGTTTACACTCATGATCAGGTCAAAAAGTATCTCTCCTGAAGAATGTGCAGGTGGATTGAGGAAACAAAATCTTCATCAGCTTGCTGCTTTGACCCAGTAAACTTTCTGACCAGATCTGGTTATGATCCAGCTAAGGTTAAAGCATATTTGCACTCAAGCGGGAGATACAAGACAACTGCTTCTCAAGCAGACTCATTCCTAGCCTTCTATTAAGATCAGATTTATGTTGTTTTAAACAACTATTGCAATTTAAACATATTATAAATTGAATTGTTTAGTTATACTGTTTGAGCAGAGTACAGTAGTGGATGTGATGCATACTGATTGGTTTGGCACCATTTAAGCTGCACTAACTTTTCAAACAATTTTCCTATTAATGTACAAAATAGAGTTTTAAAAGATGGTTGAAAAGCCACAGACTTGAGTCTTAGGGTGTAAAATACTCTTCAAATGCCTAGGTCTGTATCTTCGGGAACAAACTCTTTAGGTATTTCCAGCTTCTGTAAGTACTGAAAATGTCAGTGAATAGATTTGCTAGCAGTATGCCAGAATTTCTTGTCTCCAAATTGAAGATGCACATTCACACAGAATAATAGTAAAATAAATAGTATTTTATGATATCTAAAGTCTCATTCACTTAGCAGAAGTGAAGAATTCACTTAGTCATTTAGCAGAAATGAGTGAATATGTGTTTATTGAGATCATACTTACCAAGATCAAGACTCCTGTTACAATAGCAGGGTAGGATCCTTGTCCAAACATCTTATAGTTTCAGTGCTAATTGATAGGCAGTAAATGAGTATATAAGATCATGGGAGCAAATAAGAGAAACAAGATTAAAAAAAAATCCCTAGTTTGCCTCTCTAACTCTCACATATCCTTGGGAGTTCTTTAACAGAGATGTTATCCCACTTTCATGCTGCTAGAATTAAATATAGTTTGCTATTGCTTATAGACACAACATCTGTCACAGGCAAAGCTGAATCCTTTTTTCCTTTTGGGAGGAAATTTCCTCCCCCGATAAGACTCCCTTAGCCAGCCTCGGCCCTTGGAAAGCCTCTGAGCCTCACACATGGGTTAAGAGAGGCTATCCCCATCTTGCTGCAGTACAAACTGTGACTGCAGTGTTGGCTGAATGTGTGCTAATTTGTTTCATTAAATCCTGTCACCGTGCTTATGTTTTCATTGAACTGAAAATATGTACCGCTTAGCCATACCAAATTCCTTTTGGCTGGGTCCCAGAAGCCTGAATATTGTTCAGAAAACCTGAAAAATTAGGTTCAGTCTCATCACCAGTAGCTTTGCACTCTTTGGATTTTGAGATGCCGTTTGCAAAGTCATGACCAGGTTTCAGAGTAATCATAAACAAATTATCTACACTTCTGAGATGGTAGTTATTCAGTCCCAGTTAGAGGTTATTCAAATCCAACTGGAGCAGACTATGTGATTTTTACAAGTGGTTTTAAAATTTCCACCTGATTTTGGCATAGATCATCTCCTTGGCATTATTACTTAGCTTCTTATTTACCAAAGTGGAGAATCCATCTCCTAAATTGACTGGCTGTTTTATACCTACCTTTTTTTTTTTTTTTCCCAGAGGTCACCAGGGGTTTTCACAGAGTCAGACAGATACAAACTGTCCACACAGCCTCTGAGATGAGCAGATAAGAGAGAGTTCATAGACCGGAGTGCCTGAGCAAACACAACTTGAAAAAAGCTACAGGAGAATCTTTTGCCCATCACTGTCTCCCTGCTTGGTTAACAATGTGTCTGTGCAAAAAAAAAGTATAGCTTGACTTGTTTAGGTGAGCATCACTTACAATAATTTTCCATAATGTGGAACACTTCCTACATAAATGCCGGATAAGAGCCAATCAGGCAGGCCTCCACAGGTTGCAGCCATTGAATAGCTCATGTAGAGTGAAAGGCGATATATTTATGTCTATGCCAAGGGCTCCACTCTAAATGTTCTCTGAAGAACAAATATAAGTATGTTACAGAACTTAAAAAATCCTGCTGCTGCTGATTATAAATACCTTAGGAGAAGGTACTAAAGCTGACTAAGGGCAAGCAGGTTCACTATGGGGCTAGTAAAAAGGGGCTAGGCAATCTGTTCTCCCACGAACAAGAGTGGTACCTGTGCCTACATCATGTGTTACGATCACAACCTCACACAATCTGCCTCATACAATGAAGTGACTGAGCAGCCCATTGACCTGATCAGACTTGTAACAGTATTAAATACTCTCATCAACTCTTTTTCTAAAAAGGACCTAAAAGAAGCTGTGACCTTCCCCATCACTTCTCCCTATTAAAAAGAAGGGAAAAAAAACTTCATAAAAAAAGGAAAAAAAAAAGATAAAGGAAGAAGGGGAAAAAAAGCAGCAGCAGAAGTAAAGTCAATTCAGGAATCAGAACTAGCTTTCTTCACAGTCTCTCCCTTCTCAATATTCTGCTCACAGTTCCCACCTTTGGTTCCAGGATCCCAACAAATGTATAGCTGAGCCAGTTCAGACACAATTGCCCCTTGAGAACTGGAATTGTTCTCATGAGCTTGGATAGTTCACTAATTCCTACTGAGAATAACACTGCTTACCCTTTCTTTTCAGTCTATTTGTGCTCCCACTTTTAGACAATCTTCTACTCTGTAGCCCTCCCAAAGACAAATGCCCTGCAAGATCCACACAATATGCTTCTGAACTTTCTGTTCCAGTTTTCATCTCTCTCTCACCCATGAGAACATCTCTGCAGAGTCACTCCTCTCCTTAGTTTGTTCAGTTAAGGGTCTCTGTGTCAGCAGGTTAAAGAAGGTAAAGGAAAGGGTTTAAAAGATTCTTCAAATGCTGCCATCTCACATCTTACTCTAAAATGTTTCCCTGAATGACTTGCAAAGACAATTATGTGAGAGAAGATAGAAAGAACAATAAAATAAATACAGTATGGCAAGATGATTTCAGTTCATTTCTGTAATTTATCTAAAATTTATCTGTAATTTATAATAAAACTCTTTACTGTATACACCGACACAAGAGAAAAAGAATGATTTATTGATCTACATTGATGGAATGTATGGTGCTATTTTTTATGAACAGATTATTTGTTTACTCCTCTTTATATCTGTCATGTAAGGTAAGTATATCTGTTTCTGCATTTTGTTTTAGACTCAAAGTATGCAAGGAACATTTACCAGAAAACAAAACAAAACAAAAAAGACTAGTTTTTCACCAGAACTTTCTCTTCCCCATTGACCATGCATTTCTGCAGAGCTGTTGTTAGGGGGTTACATTACGATACTTCATATTACACTGTGAGTCCAAAAGCAAGAACACATTAGCCTGATAAGCTTGGGTATAGTTTCTTGAATCAATACTACTTCTTTAGTGGAGACATAGTAGTAGACAATTGCATAATGAAGCTGTCTGTCTTTATTTACACAATGTATTTTTGTATTCACTAGGCCAGAAAGAATAGTTCTGTGTAGCAGCTGTCATTGTATTTTTTGCTTATCTCTGTCCTGTCTGCCAATGTTATAATTCACCAGCTGACACCCGCCTTGGCAGAGCCCAAGAGCAGTTATTCAGTGCCAGAGCAACAACAGTGCTCTGAACTATGACACAATTCATCTTAGTTCTAGTTAGCAACAGGGGATTCTTTTGGCTTTTTCACTAGTTTGTTGATACACTTCACGGCCATGGGGGTGCAGTGAAAATGAGTTCTGTGAAACAGTTACAGCTCTGTTACAGGCCATGGCAAACGGCCTGAGGGAAAGAAGACAAGGCCAATTGTGAGGAGTGATGGCAAGTGGCTGGAGACGCAGAGGAAAGACATTCTGGATTGTCTTATTTTGAAGGATTGGGAGGGTGCAAGGTCAGTCCGAGCAGGAGAAGTGTTCAGGCCACTCTGTCATGAAACTTAAAGTTTAATGTTTGGCATTTCTGACCGTGACTTTATCTCAGAGATTTTACTTGGACAAGCAGAATATCACTGGCTTTAGTGGGAGTGCTGGCTGCATCGGCAGTAAATTAGGCAAGGGAAAAAGGCACCAAATAAAGATTCATACTCCTAAAAGTGAAACATGCAGATATCATGCTTTTTTCTCCATTTTGCATGAACTTTTCCATGAATATTTTTACCAAAATTCTAATTTTATTCTCTTTTTTAGAAAACAAAAATAGATGATTACATAGTTGATAGCTTACTGATAAAAAAAATCTTTTACTTTGGTATTTATGCATGGGCTTGCCTGCATGAGAAAGTTGCACTTCAACATATGTATAACTACAGAGGACACTTATTTCAGTTTATGAGCTCTGCTTATTAATTAACTGAAATCTGACTGCTAAATAAAAGGCAGAAACTGAAACAGTTGTTCCAGACCAACCTATAATTCACAGCTTAAGTTAGTATTTTCTACTTCATGATACAAACAGTTTTTATTGAGGAAATCTGTAGAATCTCATGCTTTCATCCCTAGGAGTCCTGTATTCAATTGTTATGGTGACCAAGGAAACAATGACTACTTTTATTGACCATTCTAAATCTCATCTACGAACTCAGAACAGGAAAAGAAAGAGGAAAAAAAAAAGAGATTTATTTTCTTCAGAGAAAAAAAAATCAGTGAAAAACAGGAGAAAATGGAGGAGGAAAAGGAAGAAGAAAGAAGAAGTGAAAGAAATGAGACAGAAAGAAAGACAGAGAGAAGGAAGGAAGGAAGGAAGGAAGGAAGGAAGGAAGGAAGGAAGATCAAGTAATTAAACTTTGAAGAGGAGCAATTTAGCAGAGTTGCCCAAGGCCTAGAGGCACCTCTAGTACAGCACAAGCCTGATCACACAAAAATGTGGTGCTGAGAAACTATTCAGAGAGGAGGGAAGTGAATGGAGCAGGATGTGATCACTCTGGAAAGCTTCCATTGTACTGCATCCTGAAGGGCTATCACTGCCAAGAACAGAGCAACATCCAGGTCTCCAAGCAAGCACATCACTTAGAAAGGAAAATAGCAGAAATGGCAAAGAAGGAAGGACATGGGGCCACAAGGACAGGAAGAAGTGGCTGTGAAAGATCTGTCTTCTGCCTTTCATGCACATGCTTCTTGAATGACAATGTTGGCTCAGCTCCTCAGAAAAAGAACGAGTCCTCCCATGCAGAGAAAACTGTTAGATGACAGCTTACCTGTAAATAAGAGGAATGTTTGCTTTTACATATGAGTCAGCTTTTGAAAGAAGCAGATTTTTGGGGAAAAGATCAGAGGAAAATAACCCAGAATTAATAATCTCAGTGGCAGGAGAATCACAGCATCACAGAATTGTTGAGGTTGGAAGGGACCTCTAGAGATCATCCAGTCTAACCGCTCTGCTCCAGCACGGACACCCAGAGCACGGGGCACAGGGTGGCATCCAGGTGGGTTTGGAAAATCTCCAAAGAAGGAGACTGTACAGCCTTCCTGGGCAGCCTGTGCCAGGGCTCTGTCAGCCTCACGGTAAAGAAGTTCTTCCTCACATGCAGATGGAACTGCCTGTGTTTCAGCCTGTGTCCATTGCCCCTTGTCCTGTCACTGACCACCACTGAGAAGAGCCTATCCCCTTCATCCCTAAATTTATCCTTCAGCTACTTATACATATTATTCAGATCTCCTTTCAATCTTCTCTTCTCCAGGCTAAACAGGCCCAACTCAGGCTCTCCTCATACGAGAGATGCTCCAGTCCCTTAATCATATTTGTCGCTCTCTGCTAGACCCTCCCAAGAAGCTCCATGTCCCTCTTATACTGGGGAGCCCAGAACTGCCCCCAGTGCTCCAGGTGCGGCCTCACCAGAGCTGAGGGAAGGCAGGATCCCCTCCCTTGACCTGGCAACACTCCTCCTGATGTAGGCCAGGATCCCATTGGCCTTCTTGGCCACGAGGGCACTGCTGCCTCATGGTTAACTTGTTGTCAACCAGGAATCCCAGATTCCTCTCCCTGGAGCTGCTCTCCAGCAGGTGAAACCCTAATCTGTACTGGTGCATGGGGTTATTCCCCCGCCCAGGTGTAGAACCCTGTAGTTGTCTTTGTTGAACCTCATGAGGTTCCTCTCTGCCCAACTCTCCAGCCTGTCCAGGTCCCTCTGAATGGCAGCAGAGCCCTCTGGAGTGTCGGCCACTCCACCCAGCTTGGTATCGTCTGCAAACTTGCTCAGGGTGCCCTCTGTGCCCTCATCCAAAGGAGACAAAGAGAATTCAAAGGATAAAATGAATATAAACCTCAGAAATGCGCCATGGCTATAGTGGTCAGCATTTTTTTCCGTGTAATGTACTTTTTAGAGACTATGTACTAAAACCTGGGTATTAAATTCCTTGAATTTGTCGTGATCATTTAAATGCTGCAAACCGTCTTCAGTCCATCTTTCTCAAGACATTTCTTCAATTGTTCAGCCTGAGCACCAGGGTTGAATGAAACCAAGACGGTTCTATAACCTGGTGGCAGTAAAGGGAAGAATTCTGTAAGGATCTTAGTAGTTGATGCACATAGTTCACATTTTAGGATATGTTCTGGTTCACTGTTCCTTTCAGGGTGCCTCTTTCTTACCTTAAGCTTTTGATGCTGACTTTTCTTGAGCAACTTCTGGCATTTCTCTCATGAAAGTAGAAAATGCGGGTGACTTCCCACTTCTGAGCAATGATTATTCTCCAGGTCTAATGGCAGGTAATGTTGCTGATAGAATGATGCATGTAACACAGTTTTCACTGAAAATTTATGAGAGGAACAACTACAAGACAGGACAAGACAGGACACTTGCACTCAAAATAATACAGAGCAAAATATAAGTCTCAAAATAAAACAAAAGGAAAAATAAAATAGCTGTGTTAAAAATCACTGCATTAAAAATGAATATGCATTCCTTCTTTTCATTCCATTTACCCTTTTTTATTCATGCAAATTTAATAAACAAAATAACTGACTTTTTTTTTTCTTTGAAAAAAGAGTAAATTCTTGCTGGAAAACAAGAATCATACCATTTCACCACTTGTCAATATATGACCAGGAGTGCTCATCTGATAATGATTTCACAGTTTTCAAGTCCATTTAAAAATATTTTCAGCATTAGAGGATTTCATTAAAAATTTAGTCTCAGTTTCCCTAATGTCTAGATATGATTAAAATGTATCTGCACACTTGTTAAATATAGAGAGTATTTCTCTTGCTTCTGGTTCCCACCAGATCAAACTGAGCAGAACAAAAAAGACTGGAAGACTCTTTTACTTCTTCAACTTGGAGATGCTTCCTAGTAGGAACAGCAAATAAAACAGTTTAATCCCAGAAGAGACCTGGAAACCATCAAAAGAACCCGGGGGGAAAAAATAACTGTGGAACAGGAACACTTGAAATAGCGGGTTTCCCTGGCACACACAGCCTTCCCAGTGATTTCCAACATTGTTTCACTCTCTCAAAGGCACAGAGCCCAATGTCTGTGGCAGGCTTTTGTAAAAACTGCTGACTCCCACCATGCCAGGGAGAAAAATTGAAAGAGAGAGAAAAAAATATGCTTCAGGTTTCCACACTATGGGCCAGCTTGTAATGTTTAATTATCAAAATGAAACTTCCTAGGACATATGGTAGGGCTTGGTCATATGGAAAGGAAGATGAGGAGTTATGAAGAATGAAACACTATGGTTACTTATTCTTTTTTCTTTATTGTTGCCAGCAGATAATGACCAGAGAGTCAGCAACTCCAGTAGAGGATGAGGAGTGGAAAAAACAAAGAAAGAACTGATCGGACTCCATTGGAATGGAATGTAACTATACAATTTAAAGACTAGTTGGGGAGAGGAATCAGAAAAATTAACATTGGATGCTAGATGTGAGAAGAACTTCTGTACTGGAGCTGAACAAAGATAAATCTTGCAGTATATAAAAGTGAAGCAAATTCAGATGCCAGACTTTTTCTTTCTTCCATTCCTATTATTAAAGTAAGCGGAAATAGCTAATAATTAGTATGCAAGAGCCATGGCCTACTGTGCTTGGGGAACTGTACAGAGCTGAGGCATATACTCTGGGAGGGGATGAAATAGTCAAATGCCAAACAAAGGACACAATGAAAAACAAAAGACGAAGTAAAAGGGTTGCTTGAACAGACTTCTTGCTGTATCTGAATTCCCTTAAACTCTTAGAAAGAGACTTTGGCACTAAGCAGAGACCTGAACAAGGGCTGGTGTTTGAGCTACACAACCTCAGACTCACAGACATTGTGACTGAGAGACACCATGGAGTCCATAATTCAGCCCAATTGAGTAAATTCTTGCTTTTTTGAGTACTAATTTGCTGCTAGATTGTAATAGCAGAAAATTGCTGTTTTGCTCTGCAGTAGTCCAGCTGTTCAGCCAAACAAACTGCACTATCAGGCAACTGCTTTGGTGAAAATCAAAGTACCAGGCACTCCCTTTTGACCTGCTCTGAAGAGTGAATATGCAGGTGACTAATTATCCTTATTTCCAGAACTAAAAGCAGCACTACTGTAATGTATATATAAAAAGGTTTACTATGTCATATTTCTTTGCATTTAACCAAAGACTCAGTGAAAATGTTGTCTTTCAAGGTTTACTTTTATCTGTTGAATTAACGAGTTCAAGTAATTCACTGTCTAAAGAAGATGGTCTCTTGCTACACTCCTAGAACTGGTGAGTCAGAAAAATTCATATGGACTTATTCTGATGTATCATGTTTTGTCTGATGAGTTCTTAATGAGATCTGACCATAAAAATACCTTTAATGCAACTCCTTCCCTCGTGAGCTATACTTGACTACCATCCATAGGAAAGTAAAATGCTTTCGGTCTACTACTGAGAGACAGAACCTTATATACTGTAAATCTGTATCTTCAAAAATAATTGTATCTTAATTGGTTTCAGTGCTCAAAGAAATAGCATGTCACCTTTCATAAGAGCTACATAACCAGACATCTTTGAAAAGATTTTCTACCAGATCTTGATCATAGAATGCTGGGGAAATCCAAACAGTTCTAGAACCACTTCTTATAAAATATTTTTCTTGTTTTACCAAAATAATGTCTCAGAAATAAGACAGATTCAACAAAATTCTGTGCTTCTTTCCTTTATAAGTTCATCTAGTAGCTTTAAGAAGCTTGTAGAATCAAAAAGAATATTGTTTAGAATTCCCTTACTAGGAACTATTTTATTTTGGAAAAAAATAGTGATATTATAGAGAACCAATAACGATGACAGGAAAACTTTGTGTGGGTTCTTTATAGTAATTTCTGATGGCAACATGGCTATTGAAAATTACTTCTTGAAATGTAGAGAACTAACATACAAAAAGAAATGGACTAGATTCTCAGCAGATTAAAAGCAATGTGGTTTGCCTCTCTAGTTCGATATCTGTCTCAGATAATTTAAATAAAGAGTTTACATGCCACACTTCCTCACACTAGTGATCGAGTCTTAGACTCAGAGCTGTCCATCTGTGTTTACATGGCCCATCGAGATGATCTCGTGTGTAGATGGACTGACATATTTGTATGTTTTCTCTGGGCAAGGCGTCTAGACAATGTGCTAACATAGCCTTCGACTGTAGATCATTGAACAATTACTCATTTATAGACAGCATACTTGAGAATAATCTTTGATTTGAGTGTAGAATAAGATTTAAGATATGCATATCTGTAGCAAGATGTCTAACTGTTCTTTTATTGGTAGCGTACAAGAAGATATCCTCTCCTATAGAAGTGGTTGTTATGTAGTTGTATTCTGCTCAGTCCTCTTCCCAGCTTAATCATTGATGTGTTTCAGCTGCTCTGCATGATTGACATATCTGTGATTTCCTTTCTCTTCCCTAGGGAAGAAGGAAAATTAAGGGCTATTTTGTTTTTAGAGTGTGAGCTTATACTAAATAGAGAAGATAAGGCAAGAAACAGGCTTTTAAAAGCAGGTTTCAAAAGCCCTAATTTCCCCATGCAGTACATTCTAGTCTCTCTAGCTTCCTGCACAAGTAGATTTCCCCATCGCTTTTGCTATTCTAGAAAAGTGACAATTTGCCTCTTAGAATTTCAGTCAATTCTGATATGCATTGGACGTCTTGAATGCCTAAAAAATAACGATGTAGACTTTGAACTTCTTTGAAGTCTCTGTAAAGAACAGAGGATGCAATTGATACTACTCTTGGTTCTTAGGAGATATGCGCAGTGTTCTGTACTACTTAGCATTAATGACAGCATGACAGCTTCATTCCCATGTGTGCCTTGTTTTGATGAGAAATGTTAAAGATAGACGGAAATTAGGTCATCAGTCATGGTACTACACGTGATACAAAGTATTAGTTATATGTGAGCCTTACAATCACAGAATCTAGGTTGGAAAAGACCTTTAGAGATCATCTAGTCCAATTCCCATGCACACACACGGTCACCTACATCATGAGGCACAGGGCTGCATCCAAATGGGTTTGGAAGATCTTCAGAGAAGGAGACGCCACAACCTCTCTTGGCAGCCTGTCCCAGTGCTCCATCATCCTCACTGCCAAGAAATTTTTCCTTAAGTTCCTGCAGAACTTTTGATGCTTCAACTTGTGGCCATTTATGGCCTCTTGTCCTATCCCCAGCCACCTCTGAAAAGATGCCAGCCCCATTGTCCTCACTCCCTCTCTTAAGGTATTTATATACACTGATTAAATCTCCTCTCAGTCATCTCTTCTTCAGGCTGAACATGCCCAGCTCTCTCAGCCTTTCCTCACACAGTAGATGTTCCAGGCCATGATCATGCTTGTAACTCTGGACACTCTCCAGCAGCTCCACATCCCTCTAGTACTGGGGAGCACAGAACTGGACACAGTACTCCAGATGTGGCCTTACTAGGACTTCATAGTTGGGGATGATCACCTCTCTTGAACTGCTGGAGATGCTTTTCTTAATGCACCCCAGGATCCCATTGACCTTCTTTGATCACAAGGGCACACTTCTGCCTCATGGGCATCTTGGTGTCCGCCATGACGCCCAGGTCCCTTTCTGTGGGGCTACTCTCCAGAAGGTCAGTCCCCAGACATCACTGGTATCCGGGTTGATTCCTCCCAGGGTGGAGGACCTTGCGCTTGCCCTTTTTGAACTTCATGGGGTTTCTCACTGCCCAGTTGTCCAGTCTGTCCAGGTCCCTCTGGATGGCAGCACAGTCCTCTGGAGTATCAGCTACTCCTCCCAATTTGGTATCACCAGCAAATTTGCTGAAGCGGGTACTCCATCCCTTCATCCAGGTCGTTGATGAGCAAGTTGAATAGGACTGGATCGAGGACCCACCTCTGGTGGACATTCCTAGCTACAGGCCTCCAGGTAGACTCTGTGCCACTGATCACAACCCTCTGAGCTCTGCCATCCAGCCAGTTCTCAATCCACTTCACTGTCCACTTATCTACCCCACACTTCTGGAGCTTGCCCAGGAGGATACTGTGAGGGACAGCGTCAAAAGCCTTGCTGAAGTCCTCCTTCTTGCCCTTTTTGAAGACTGATGTGACACTGGCTTTCTTCTAGTCCACAGCACCTCCCCTGTTCTCCAGGACCTTTTAAAGATGATGGGGAGTGGGACAAACAGAGTACAAGAGAAATTCAAAATACATGTCAGACTAAACTGTGGTAATATACTGCTTCTAGCCATGGCTCCAAATACTCCCTAGTCCTCCAAAGACATGTGAGATAGTGGATTATTACTGTTGAGAACAACAGTGCCTGACTTTCAGCTTCTTCCTCCGTTTTCTCTCCATCTTCACCTGAATCTCCCCTCCTGAAACGGGACCAGCTGCAATTTATTCTGTTTAGTGCCAAATACAATAAAATAGCAAACACGATTTGATTATCCTCTCCTAGGTTTACAGGGCTGCAGTGAGGTCAGTCCATGAACAGTGTCTCTTTGGGCCAGTCTGGGAACACTGTAGTTACTGGCCTTGTCACAACAGTTCTATAGACACACAAGTTTTGAAGACTTGCAAGCAGAGAGGATCACCATAAACAATAACAGATCTAAGAAGAGTTTCCTAAACTCTTTCATATACTCTTTCAAAAACTCCTTTGAGGAAAGAGTTTCTTGCAAGACCTGCTTTTCAATCCTCCTACAGAACCCTTTCATAAGTTAAAGATTGAAAAACATATAGGCAAAAAAAAAAAAAAAACAGGAATTTTGTGAGTGCTATTTAATACTTTATTAGAACCTTACTCTTCTGCCTTTCTTCCATATTCTTTAAATACTTTCCCCATGCAACAAATGACTCTGTAGTCATAATAAATAGAAAGCTTTGATGAATTGAATGAGTTTGAAAAAAGATCTCAAAGTTCTTGAAAAATTTCCTCCTTCTTAGTTACTAACCTTTGCTTATATATCAATATATATTGAAATATTTGTACCATAAATTAAAGTTCAAAAGTTAGGACATCTGCAAAAACAAATGGAACACTGTTTCCAGCTTTTCTTCTGAATCATTCTTTGATTAGCTTTTCAGTGAAGATCCTCACTGGGAGTAAAAGGAGGTAACTTTCTCTTTCCATCAAGTACTTTATGTTTGGTTATTTACTAGCAGCTGTTCATGTTAAGAATTACAAAGATTCACAGGGATCTATGAGTGTGTGGTAGGTAATAAATCTGCCAAGGATTATGGAGGTCTGTGTATTTTAACATACTGTGATGTGACCTTAATCTCTCTAAGTCTAAAGAAAAAGAAATTCTGTCTGTTTATAAAAGATCCATTATGTGCATATAGATAATGCTGTTTGCAATTTAATTCTCATGTCAAACTTTATTTTTAGTGATATACTCTTAGCATATAGTACAGAAAGATTGAAAAGAAGATTGTGTTAGTTTTTCACATTTAGATAAAACTGTTTTTTTTTCAGTGTGATGAAACTAACTCACAGCATCTTGAGAATCTCTTTCTGAAGCAGAAATTTAGAAATGATATCTAGTGAGAATAAAGTACAGTTTGCAAAGTTAAAAAACATTTGCAATTATTTGACTTAACAAATATTTTAAAAAATACTGTTTTCTTGCCTTATTATTCAAAGGTATTCAGATACACAGTACTTTGTTTTTCTGATATTAGATTTAGAATACGTAGATACCTTTATTTCAATAGTAGAGGCTTTATTGCCTTCATATTTGACAAAAAAAAAAAAAGTGGAGCTAAATCCTAAATGCCTTCTGCATAAAGCTAAAGTACAGGGAAAATTGTCAGGAGGTGGCAGAAGGTGGAGATAAAAAAGTAAAAGAGAGACAATGAAGAATGTCACCATTATTCGTACTGGAAATATATTATTCTGGTAATTCAAGGTATTAGATATTGATTCTTCTTTTCAAACTAACTCTATGCCAAGTGAATTCAGTCTGTGGAGCACTACATGACCAAAGGAAGACAGAGATCCACACTGGGCATGATAGCATGTTTGTGTTAATACTTTTTTATTCCTCTCCTCTTGCTGTGGAGGAAAACTAATAATGTGAGAGTCTTGTTGCTCACAGCATCTCTCCTCCTTTTCTCTTTTCATCTTTATTTATATCTTGTGATCTCAAGTTAATAAACATCTGTTTCACTTACAAGATTTTGTAGGTGCATATTATTGCACTAGTTTGCTGATCATAACTTTAGAAAACGGCATTAAAAAAATCACTCGTTTTTCCATGTGTTTATTAATATATCCTGTGTTTGACCTCTACTGAATGACATGGTATATTCCCAAATAAATATTGGGAATTTGACATGGTATGACAAATGACATGGTATATTCCCAAATAAACAGAACCACAGCAATGGTTGAGGTTGGAAGGGACCTCTAGCTATCATCTAGTCCAACCTCCTCCTACTCCAGCAGGGACACCCAGAGCATGGGGCGGCATCCAGGCGGGTTTGGAAGATCTCCAGAGAAGGAGACTCCGCAACCTCCCTGGGCAGCCTGTTCCAGGGTCTGTCATCCTCATAGTGAAGAAGTTCTTCCCCACGTGGAGATGGAACTTCCTGTGTTTGAACTTGTACCCATTTCCCTTTCTCCTGTCACTGGCCACCACCGAGAAGAGTTTGGCCCCTTTCTCCCTTCAGGCATTTATACATGTTGAAGAGATCCCCTCTAGCTAAACAGGCCCAGCTCACCTCATGCAAAGGATGCTCAGACCTGTTGGTTAAAGTAGGTCTGTATATGTATAATTAATTATTTTAAATAGGGCCAAAGCAGCAATCATAAAGGATGATAGTTTCACTGCTGGTGGGGAGGTTTGTAGCAGTTCAGGAACTGGCATAAATGGCACAAGACTGAGATCACATTTATGAGACATCAACACATTACAGCTGCACAGCTGGAGGTACAGGTTACTTATAACAGGAGATTAGGTATAAGGATTGCCTCAGGAAACTTGGATACCAGAAAGCAGAAGAGATTTAATATAGGACACAGGCTATTTAAAAACTTGTCCTCCCTTTCTGCCTTATCTCTACACTGCAGTACTTGAAGACACACACACACCACATCTCATTTACTGAACAAAGTTTCTCATAGATCTGGAAGCTGAAGAAAGTAAATGTGATGCTCTCCAAGAAGTTCATGTTATAAACTCTTCGACAGGCCTGTGTCTTATCCAGTTTTTACATCTTAAAATCACTGCCAGAGCTGACATACAAGTTGATCATCACTAAAAAGTCGTAAGATCAATCCTATGGGTTGTGCAGCAGCAGCAATAGAATAGTCTTAGCATAAAAACACTTAACTAAGCTGTCTATGATGAAGGCTGTTCCTATATGTATGGAGTCTCACTTGCATATGCATTTAAATTCAGGGATCTCATGTCTGAATATAGGTACATATATATGTAAATATACACAAATATACACACAAATATACACACATGTTTAAGGCTCATGGTTAAATTGATATCCACGAGGACTCTCTCCATAGGACTGGTGCCTGGGGTTATGTCCCACCAGGTGCAGGACCCTGCACTTGTTTTTGCCGAACTTCATGAGGTTCCTCTCCACCCAACTTTCCAGCCTGTCCAGGACAGCACAGCACAGCTCTCTGGGATATCAGCCACTCCTCCCAGTCTGGACCATCCGTAAACTTGACTGGACCCAGAACTGACCATTTGGCTCACCACTGGACCTTCCAATGAACTTTATACCTCTGAGCCCAACCCTCTGAACTTTGCCTTTCAGCCAATCCACGTTACCATCCAGTCATCTAACCCACACTTTCTGAGCTTGTCTATGAGGGTGTTATGGGAGACGCTGTCAAAGGCTTTGCTGAAGTCCAGGTAGACAACACCCATTGCTCTCCCCTCATCTACCCAGTCAGTCACGTCATCATGGAAAGATTTCAGGTTGGTTTACTGTGATTTCTCCTTGGTGAATCCACGCTGACAGCTCCTGATCACCTCCTTATCCTTCATATGCTTAGAGATGGTGTCCAGGATGAGCTGCTCCATCACCTTTCCAGGGATGGAGGTAAGGCTTACTAGCCTGTAGTTTCCTGGTTCCTCCTCCCTGCCCTTTTTGAAAACTAGAGTGACATTCCAGTCCTCAGGCACCTCTCCTGTTCTCCACAGCCTTTCAAAGATGACGGAGAGTGGCCTAACAATAACATCCACCACCTGCAGCACTCTAGAAATCACAAGTAAAAATGATAATAACAGGCAAAAAGAATTTAAATATCTTTTTACCCATTAACAATAGCTTTTCTGTTTAAGTTTTGGAAAACGTGAAAATGTGTTGCTTTTGTGCGTGTATAGCTTGCTTTTGGAAGCTTCTCTTGTTATTCTTACAAGGACCACACAGCCCCAGGCATTGTGGCAACCTACGGAAAAGTATGGACTGCAGTGGTCAGAGAACAAGAAAAAAACACTGGTAAATATAAAAATAAAGCCAGCAATTAATGGAGGCTTAAAATAACATGGGCTTATAGATTTTTTTATTTTAATAAAAAAATTATATGATGCACTCCAGTAGAGAGTGGATGTATGCAGTAGATTAATACTGATTGCTCTACAAAGTTCATAGTATTTATTTAAAAAGATGACCAAAGGTGGCATATAATCAAATGCCTGGAACATCTCAATATCACAGGTGACACTTGTGTAAAATACATTAGATGATTTCTTTTTTATCTACTGTCATCTGTGACCAGAAAAAAAATCTGCGCCAAAACTTGAAATCCCTCTTCCCTGCCATGAAGGAGAAAGGCAGACAAGCAAATCTCAATAGCTCCCTCTGCTGTTATGTCTTCACGCTTTCATAATGTTTGTAAAACTTCTGTTTAGTCAGAGAATATCTGCCATTTTCATACATCATTCAAAAAGAAAATCAAAATATTTGCATACTTTGCTTATGAAGAGCACCCCTCAGAACTTTCCCCAGCATGTTACATATATCTAGAAGCAGTAGAGAGAGGACGCAGGGAATACAGCACTTTTTACGTAGATGTACCCACTTAAATGGTCACCTGGCATCTGAGTGAAATTATGATCACTGCATGTTCCTCATTGTTTCTATTTAGTGTGCATTTAAATTAGTGGCTCTCCCTCTTACCCCTACCCAAATTACGAGGATAGCACTAGCATAACTCCAATCTAATTTTGCCTCAAGATTGTGCCCAGCTGCATCATTTCAAACACCTCTTCAAGAAAGACGCCAAAAATAATCACATTTCCACTCTTCCCACATCCTTGGCAAAGCAAAAGTTTTCTGTAGGTTTAATTTTTTTTTTTCCCAGAAGATTTTACCATCATGATCCAATTTCTATTACTTGGAGCCCTAAGTTACTCTTTAAAAGAATAAGCAATTTCTTTTTATTCCTTTGCTGACTAAATAGGATTTATAAATATACAAAAGTTATTTTACATACAGAAAGCAAATCCAATTTTTCTGTAAACATATGCAAGTGCTAAAAACTACTTAGTATGAAATGGCTTTGCTATAGTTTTAAAAGGCCAGGCATTAAAATACCCATTAAAATCTATCCACCCAAACCAGGCATTTCTAATATCCCAGCTACATCTTGGGGCGGAACTTCCTATTCTGAGAATAATCTGAAAGAACTTTTAAAATAGTTTAAGTGAATTATGTCCAAATAATATTGAGATCACTCCATATTTAAAATTAAAAAAGAGGGAGGAGGGGTAAGAAGAAGGTTTTTCAGTCATTTGCCTTCAGTTAACAATCTTTGTTATAGAAGCTTATATTGAGTGAATTTGAATCCTATTTACTGAAATACCAATAGTTGGTAATCTTATTGACAAATTTATTCTTTACAAGGGTAAATACTGCAAAAAGGTATCAGGAAAAAAAGCTAACTTAGATTATTCAAAAAAGTTTTAAGAACTATTCATAAGGCATCTTGTAGCAGCTGAAGTGCCACACATTAAATATTTAAAGTGGTCTACATGTTTCCCTACCCTTACAATTAAATCATTGGATAATGAGGTTTGTAAGAAGTTCATTTCCTCTCATCCGGTTTGACTGCTGCACGTTTTCTGTCTTACTGTTATACTTTCCTGACTTACAGCGCTTGAAGAAGCAGATTTGCTGTTGTCTAAAAGAACAGCTGATACTGCAAAATCAAAAAAGGTTGGCAACAAAAACCTACAGCTTCAACATACTTAAGAGTTCCTGTGATGGAAAGCAAAGGGGTAGAAGAGGAACATAATTAGGTGGTGCAAGCAGTTAGCAAGCCTGTCTACTAGGGTTTGTGGGACAGGAGAGAAACATAGACTTCAAAACCTTTTCTTACTTCTATTCCAGATTGCACCTTCAGAGTTTAAATAATTTTGCTGACTGGAAATCAACTGAGTGAGAGAAGAGTCAGATAAGGGAATTTTGTGAAACCTACTCTTTTGCATGCTGGATTAATTTATTCTCCAAGTCCAGCTAGGTCAGGAAGTCTCCACGTTACGGATGTGACACTAGGGCACGTAGATTAATGCAAATGCTTGCTGTTCAACAGAAGGTCCAAGGTACAGAAAGACCCCCTCTCCTTTTCTGCAGTGCTGCTGCCATTAATCCTTTCTCTCCTGCAGCAAATTACTCCACAACGTGGAGAATATGGAGTCTTCTCAGCAATTCAACATGCTGCTAGTGCACCTACAGCCCTGCGCCGATGAGGTGGCTGTTTTGTGTGCTTAAAGAGTGAGATTAGGCTGTCTGTGATGTACGAACTATCTAGGTTCTAACTTTGCCTGATGCAATCCAGCTGTGACACAGCAGCAGCACTGTGTGAGTTAGGGTGAGAGTGCTGCTGAGCTTAGTCTTAGTGAAAGCAACCTGAGCTGCAAAGCACTTTGTTTTGGCCCAGAACTACCTTAATACTGCTCCACAACGCCGGCACAACAGGTAACTCACCTCAGAGGAGCTTCAGCCTGGGAGAGGTGGGAGAGCGTGCGGCAGAGGCGAGTAAGGAACTTTGCACCCAGGTGAGCACTTGGCACAGTGGATAACCAATGATCACAATTTATTAACGTAACTTTCATGCCAGCTCTCACTCTCGCTTAAATAACAAGCTTGGATAAAGATATCTGAATTCTGTGTAACATCTGACATAGATATCTCTAAATTCACAACCTCTTAAAAAATCTCTTCCTCTGTAATGAAGGCTGAATACTGAGGTAAAGATCAGTAGCATGTATAAAGGCAGCATCCAACATTTTTTGGCTCTATTAAGCATTGCTTTTCAGGAAATAGAAAAGTTCTTGAAAGAAAAAATCTGTATTCCTAAGCACTCTTTCTTTATTCCATAAAGCATTTCCTCCAACAGTTGCAACTCAGCAAAGGATCCAAGTTCACCTGGAAACAGTTTCCTGGTGCTAGTTTCCCTGCACATTGACACCAGCACAGTAGAATAAATCAATAGGAAGAAAAAAAAAAAAAAAGAAAACATTCAATAACTAATCCAACTTCCAGCACATTTTGTCTTTGTACAGCGAGAGAAGCACTTGATTCAGTGGGAGTGCAGCACCTGCCTCCA
>JAVCKT010032247.1:0-16223 GCA_032273925.1 Rhynchotus rufescens | reverse complement strand
GAAATTAAAATGAGAGGCAACCAGACTACCACAGAGTAGTTGGGGATGGCAGGTGCCCCTGGAGACCCTGTGGTCCATCTTCCTGCTCAATAGGATCTATTGAGCAAACTATGTCTGCTCAGGTGTTGAATATCTCCTAGGATGGAGAAGCACAATTTCTCAACGATCTGGAGAAACAGCTGTGATTACAAGAGCTCCTAAGAACAAGGACCAAAATAATATTAGATGAGGCCCTTTGCTTCCCCTTGACACAGTCATCTTTGCTATCAAGCATGGCCCAGCAAGGCTTCAGCTGCAGACGTGGGCAAGGATGTTGAGACACTTGGACATCACTACCAAGGAGCTGCAGCAAAAGAAGGTGCCCTGTGAGCAACGCATGCCACGTCCTTGCAGGTCAAAGCCCAGGGCTCTGAGCATTGGCCGACAAGGTTCCTGCACAGTTGGCAATGGAGAGATGAGGTCGGGGTGCCAACACCCTCTGTCATCCAAAGAGCCTCTAAAAGCACATGTTTATCACCAGGGAACTTGTCCCCAAAAGCGTGACTGGCAGCTGAGAGGCCAAGGCTCTCTGCTAAAGTGCATGACATCTGCACTAGAAGTCACAGGAAAATGCCAAAAAGAAAGCGCTTTACAAAATCTCTTTAGGAAGAAAAATCCCTGTTACAAGAAACACCCCAAAAGCTATTTCTTTTTTCATGTAAAGATTAGAAATGTCTCCAGTAAAAACATGTCCTCCTCAAAAGGAGTTTGATAGAAGATACTTTCCTGGCTGTGTCATGTTAGGTGGCTCATGCACACGCAGCTTACCTGGGAAGCTGGCAGCGGGGAAATTTGGGTAGACGTGATGCCCAGAACAGATCATAACAGCATCAAACACCTCCGTCTCTTTCTTCCCTTCCTTTTCCGTAACCACATCCCATTGGCCCGTAACAGAAAAGTCAGGGCGTTTTTTTATTTTGGTGACCAGGGTCTTAAATAAAATGAACAAACAGATCCAACATAAGAAGGTTTGGGAAAGTTAATGCTCCTATGAGATTCAGGGGTCCCGAGGAGCCAGGGGGACATTGGCCTCTAATTTTGTGCCAGTTGCCCTGGGAGAACAGACAGACTTGTTCATGAGAGTGGCTTCAAACTCAGCACAAACCAAGCCGTGAAATGACTGTTTCTTGGCAAGTGGTCACCAGAAATAAGAAAAAAGATACCGAAAAACTAAAACTTGCTACAAGTCTGTGGCTTGTTTTTAAGATTGCTTACATAAGACTGTTTTCCTTTTAACTGTACTTCCTTTTCATTATAGTTTCTGTAACTTGAATCCTTGATACTGATCAGAAAACAGTAACCAAAAAAAAAAAAGGCAGGAGAAAGTTCCCCAAACCACAATCTTTTGGAGAGGATAGTGCAGAAGTGGTACTTTTCCCATGCTGGCTGGTGATTTAATGCCACCCCTGAAAAGCTGAAAAGGCCCCATCTGACAACCTTTCCCAGGACCTCTTCCTCCAAGGATTTTTCCCCTGTGGCAAGAAGACCCCAAAGTGGCATCCCCCTGCCCAGCCACCCCAACCACGCGCGGCCCTTGCCCCTTCCGTGCTCCAGGTTTTCTACCTTGAAGCGGATGTGCCGGAGCAGATCAAAGTGCTCGGCGAACTTCCAGATATACTCCTGGAGCTTCATGTTGTGCATGTAATTGGGGTGATCATCAGGGAAGGGGAAGTCAGGGTAGCACATCATCTCTTTGCAAGAGTTGGTGAAGACCGTGCGGTAGATGCTGGCTCGGCCCTCCTCGGCGTGCTCCTGCACACACACGGCAACTATTTTAAAGCTGAAACACCTCTTTCTATGAACAGATGCAGAGTTTAAAGTCATTTCTTTTCTTTCTAGTTAGCAGGAAGATGCATGGGCTTCCATAAGTGGATGGCTCCCGTGCAAGGCAACAAAATCCAAGCCCAAAAAGCATTTGGGGGCTCGAAATTACAGATTCCTCCAGGAAACATCTCCCTCTGTCCCCCACCTCCAATGTGAAGCCAGGAAAAAAAAGCACAGAGCCAGCAAGGGAAACACGTTCCAAGCTCACCGCGTAGCGCCAGAGCCCGCCGACGTCCTCGCTCCTCTCGAAGCAGGTGGGCTCCAGCCCCTCTTCCCGGCAGCACTTGATGGCAGCGAGCCCGCTCACGCCGGCGCCCACGACGGCCACGCGCCGCACCATCGCGCCCTGCGCCGGGGTGACGGAGCGGCCGCTGAGCCCGCGCGCCGGCAGCGACAGCCCCGGCGAGGCCGTCCCCCTTCCCGGGTCTCTGGGCTCCCTGCGGTGCGTCCCCCTGCTCCGAGCTTACCTGCTCCCTGCAGCCCCTGGACGCAAGAGTTTCGGGCAAGGAGGAAAACCTGGGGCTTTCCTGGTGCTGCTGAGCGCCTGGAGGGGAGAGGGAAGCTCGGGAGCAGTTTCTTGAGCTCTTTTATGCACCGTGGCACAGGAGGCAGGGCCAGAGGCAGGAGCGGTTTCCATGAGCGGCTTGTGCTCTTTGGATTTAGCAATCTGCAGCCGTAACAGGAGGAGGAGTCATGCGGTCAGCGTGCAGAAATCAAGCATCGGAGCGAAGCTATTCCCATTTCCTCTGGGCCTGGAGAGCCACACGGGCCAAAGATGGGGAACACAAGATGGATAGACATAGGCAGAAGGAGGATGCTTCTTCCTTTGCAGAGGTTGCCAAGAAAACTATCTAGAGGGGACTCATCCACCTTGTGATCATCTAGCCAAGTCAAAGTACAGAGCAAAAATGCAAGGAAAAAGGGTCAATCATTGAAGCATGGGTCAGCAAACAGTCCAAGAGGACATTGGCCCAGTGGCCAGTAGCAACCCCAAACCTGGGGATAACACCAAAGTGGCCACTTGTCATGCTCGCATGATGCTGTCAATCTCAAGGCCTACATGGGCCATCGTGGGATGAGCTGGCATCCTGATAATCTCCTCTGGTGACAAATGTGCTGCAGCCACTGTGGCTCAACAGCCAATGAGGCTCAAAATGGTTTGGACTTGGTGGCTACATGGCATCTGCCCAGACTGTGGCCAGCATTTTGGCAGCAGGTGAGTGTAGCTTTTAGACCATGGCAGTTGCAGCAATGAGGTCTTTTCCCGACTGGGATAATTGTGACAGTATTTCTGAACAATCATGGCGAAAACCATATATTAAGAGTTTGTATCATCACCTCCTTACAGCAGCCATGTAAGCACAAATGGCTCCACCAGCTCTTACTCAGTAACATAAAGCCAGCCCTGACTCAGTACAAAATAAAGCCCCTGCACCAATACCAGCTGGTATAGTGTGTCCTCAGACCTGAATTTCCACTTTTTCTTTAGAGTGAAAAGGATAAAATGACATACATCTTATTGATGACTACAGGAAGGGCAGGCAACATGAGAGCTTTGCAGCACACTTTCCATTTTTGAGTGGACAACCCTTGTTCTTCTACGCTGTAGTGGTACGTGTGCACAGGAGTGAGTGGCCACATACGGAGCAGCAAAAGAGCACCCCTTCCTTGGTCAGGACTTGTCACCAGCAGCCTGTTCAGGAGCTTGGGAAGATCCCTTTTACCATGGAAATTTCCAGCAAATTGAGGCTCCTCAGGAGCACCTTCATATATGAGGAGGGCTTGGCCTTACAGCAGTCCTTGACATCTTTTGCCTTTGGAGCCCCCCACCACTGCACCTTGGGCCACAAATGCTTTATGTGGTCATCTCCTTGTCAATGGCACAAAGTAAAAATCTTCCTATCCAGTTGAGCTAGCTGCTACCACATGCAGGCACCTGGTGACCCTGAACCCATGTAAACTTAAGTACTGATTGCCCATGAGGGTCACAGGCTCCAGAGCCATGCTCAGAGTGGGTATTCATTAACCACAAGGCAGGGGCTGGCAGTGGACACTGGGCAAAGACCTCTCCAGAGAAGTCAAGCCTTAAATGCCAAATTCCCAGTGGGAACATAACATCTGAAGAACAAATTATAGCTACTGCAATGCAAATTAAGCCAACATGACAGAAGAAATCATAGTCCTGCTAGGAGGACTACTGCTGGCTACTTAGAGCACTTGCCCCCAGACACTCTCTCTTCCTTGGCGGCCTCTGCAACAAGGGGCCCTGGTGCCCTCCCATGCTATGGACCACGGTAGGAGCTCGCCACAGGTCCCTCTGCCCACGCAGGATGCAGGACAGCCCACCAGCAACAGTGCTGCCCTCCTACAGGGCCCAGCCCTGGGCTCACATCCAGTCAGACCTTCCCGAGATCGTGTCCTGGAGGGATTGGGGCAAATTGAAGAATGTCAAGAAGAAGAAAAAAAAAAGCAAGGCAGGAACAAGTCCCAGCACAGCGCCTCGGGCACCACCATGAGCCACAAGCCCAGCAGGCCGCAGCCAGCTTGGGCCTGGCAGGAGGGCAGGCGCCGGGCGCACGTTCCGTGCCGGAGGGGGCTCTGCTCCGATCCCCACCGGAGCTGCAGCGGCCACATCCCGGCTGCGCTCCAGCTCCGCGGGCAACACAACGCGCACAACGCTCCCCGGTGGCGCCGGGGCCTCTCCAGGGGAGCAGGGGGCTTCGCGGCACAAAGGCGCTCTGGCGGGACCGGCTATTGTCCTCTCTCCCACATCCCGCCGGCTCCGGCAGCGCCTCGGGTGCGCGGCCGCATTGTTCCAGCGCCTTTGAAGCCTCAATCAGAAACATCCCGCGCGGCTCGGCCGAGCCCTCCAGAAAGGCCCCGGGCGCCCCAGCAGCCAGGAGCCGCTGTCAGAGGGTAAATCAGCGGCTGGGCTTGCGTAAACACAGCCAGTAAACAAGAGCAGCCACCTCGCATTTGACCTCCGGGAATTATGTCCGACTCCTTCCCAGGCCAGCTCTCTTTTTTTCTTCTTGAGCATGGCTAACAAACATTTTGCATTTTGTTTTTCCATCTCCTCCCATTTTTGTTGGTAAGAAAAATCCTTCCAGGAAAGGTGTACAAGACTCAGGGCTGATGGATAAAGCATCCCAGGGAGGCTAAAATACTTCGCAATTACAAGAGCAGTGGTAGGAGCATCTCTTTGCTCTCCTGAACCCTTTTGCACCAGCCTTGTTTGGGGCTGGCTCTTCTCCAGAAGCCCCTGCGATCTTCCATCTCTGCTGCAAGCAGATGAGATCATCCTGCTGTCCCGCCGTCACCAACATGAGCACATCTGAGTATTTACCTGGTTCCTGCTCCAGCTCTTGCATAACCTGTCAGGCCCTGAAGCAGTAAAGGGGGAGAGAGACCCATAGGGACATACATATCACACAGCTACACCACCACAACACCTCTGCAGAGGTTGGAGGGGCTACACACAAGCAGAACCATGCTTGGAGCCCAAGGCTTGGTGAAGTCCCAGGCTGGGATCTGGGAACGGCTTTTCCACCCTCCTCCTTCCCCACTCCCCTCCAAGTTTCACCTTTCCAAGGGGGAAGCCACAGCAGCAGGAACAAGCGCGGGCTTTGTTCAACGAACAGGACACCAGCAGCTCAAGTCCCAACACAAACCTGCTACCTGACACCTCGCGGCCGCACCTCCCTGAACCCCAGGTCGTGTTGATTTAATACACAATTCCTGCTAATTGGGCATGTTTCCCCTTTTGTCCTTGGGAGCTGCAGGCAGCTGGTGCCACCACCCTAGAGAGGAATGCTAGTGACAAACCAGGCCAATCTCCAGGAGAGAGGTAGACATCTCTTATGCCTTCCACCCCAGGAAGCGCTGGCAGTGCAAATGAGGTCCAAGCTGCAGTCCATGGCTTGAACCCGTGCCTTTCTCTCAGGTGCCTAGTGCAGAAGTTTCTCCTTGTTTCTTCAGCTCCAAAAGAAGGAAGTCTACTTAAGCCCAGGAACGCCAGGATTACTTTTGCACATGGGAACTCTTCCCCTGCCCCTCTTCCATCTCCTCAAGCCACAAACTCACATAGAGTGATTTCCCAGCTGTTCCAACCCCCAAGTAAAGGTTTGTGAAAGCAGGGGCTTTGCAAGGCCCCATGGTGGCCTGGTTTCCAGGACAAGGTGGTCCCCAGGAGCCAGACAAAGGGAGGCTCCTGCACGCAGGCCATTTCTGCTCCAGATCAGCTGCTTCAAAAGCAGAATAGGAAGAAAATGCTCAACCAGACCCTCCTGCTCAGCTTTCCCAGGCCCTCTCAGCTCTAAGCCTGTTACAGCCAGCAGCCTGAGCACCTGCTTTCCCTTTGCAAGACCACAGCTGCTCCCCAGCAGCAAGGATTCAGGTTGCATCATTAAGGTCTTAAAGCTACTAATTAGCAGCTATGAGAAACCCATCTGAAGGCCACAATGGCCCTTCTCACCTGGGAAGGACCATTCCACCCCCCAATAACCCCTCAAAGCACCAAAGCCGGGCTTAGAGGATGGGCTCCAGGTACTGCTTGTAACACATCTCTTTAGCAGCAGCCACTTCCACAAGAGGCCAGAGCTCCAGCTGAGGACATTTACTTGATTCTCCCTGCCCAGATTTGTCACCAACACTGTCATTTACTGGGGACACCAAGGGGGAAACCGAGCAAAGCTGGGCAGATCCCAAGGACATTCCTGAGAGGGCTGCAGACACTTGGGGACCGTGTCCATCCCCTGCTGTGGGGCAAAAAATACTTCACAGCACTGAGAGCTGCCTGGAGCCAAAGCCGTCTCCCCACAGGCCATTGAAAGCAAATTTTAGACACATTTTAGTGCTGGCAAATGGATGCTTAATGCATCGTTTGCAGATGATTTTGAAGCAAAAGGGAGGAGAGCCTCAAAACATGGAAAACTGGTCCAGCTCTGGGGAGAGGCAGCACCCTCTTCAGCGGGGCTGCTCAAAGAAGGCCCCAACTTCAGGGGCCAAGTTGTTCAAAGAGAACTATTAGCTTTCTTTAAAATGTAGATGTCTGCCCTTTATACCCATTATGGAGAAAGCTGGAAAGTTTGACCCACAGCCTAAGCAAAAGCCTGACAAAACCTGAAGTTCTGGTTTCCCTGTTCACTCGGTCTCCCCCATCCCCCAGTCTCCTCTATGTAGGCTACTTTAAGCCTGGTTTAGATAAAATTTTAAGGCAGTAGTGCCTTACTGTCAGTAGAAGATTTACAGCTCTTACACACCCAATTTAAAACACACACACACACACACACACACATATATATATATATATATATGTATAAATAGCCCTTCTAAAAGCATCCTGTTTCTTCCAGGCCTGCATCTCTGCACCAGAAGCAAAAGACACACAGATAAATATTAATTCCTCTTTCCTCTCCCCCGCCACTCCGTGCACCTACAGAATAGGAATTTTGGGGTAGAGAGGACTCTGTCAAATCCTTCATGTCCTCCAGCCTGCAGGTCTCCTTCACGCACAATCAAGCTGGCAGCCCCAGGGCAAGCTGGAAAGAAAGAGAAGACTCTTTGGCAAGCAGACACTCTGGCTCCTTCCTCATCCCACAGGCTCTCCTGGCACAGCCCAGGTGCCCAAACCTGATTTCCACTCATGCCCATACCCTTTTTCACGGTCTCCTTTTAGAAAATTGCAGCAAGAAGTCTTGGCAAACAGAGAAGGCAGAAATGCAAGGAAATGCTTTCCTGGGCATGCAGCAATTGCACCAAAGAGAAGAGAACATCACCACCGTGTCACTCTTTTCCATCCCAAATGCCGGTGTCTCTGGCTGCTTTGGTCATGCTAGGAGTGCTCCAGAGGTGCCAGGGCAATTCCCGGACTCTACTCTGACTGGAGGCTGCAGATGGATGCAGGAGCCCTGGGGAATGTGGTGCAGCATCTGCAGGCTTTCAGCTCCCTCTGGTGGGCTACAAGCCCTCGAAGGAAACCCTTTGCACCCTTCAGCTTCCCTGAAATATTCTCCGTCTCCTGGCTTTCCCACCGCACTGCTGCTACTGGCAAGTGCTAATGCCTTGTCACCAAAAGGCTCCCTTCCTGAGGCACATTCTTCCTTCCCAGCCCAAGATAAGTCCCATTTTTGCCGGTTGGAGAGGTGAAAAGCAGCTGTTCCCAGCACCTAGATCCTACCAGTCTGGTGCATGTGGTGTCCCAGCTGCTCTGCTGCATGTTAACAGCTCCTTCAAACTTCCTACCTGGAAAGTGCTCTCACTTAAAGGTTGGGCTGCCCACGTACAGCAGGTGATGGCTCTGGTGAATGTCATTTTCCAAGGAACAGCTTTGTTATTGCTTCCTCTTTGTGATATAGCATGAGTGAAAGTGTGCAAAAATTCTCTTTCTAACCCCAGGTCCTTGTGCAGTAACTCCATCCAATCCCAAGACAAAATAGCCTCACAACCAGCTCAAAATCCTATGAAGTCCTGGCCTTTTGGTTCAGAAGAGTGTCTTTTTTTTTCCTCCCCTCTTGCACCAGGCTGTGATTCTACAGGCCTGATGAGCCCACTGCTCTGGTCACGTTTCCCTCCCAAACCTTGCACTCTCCTAAAGGACACTCAGGTGGACAAGCAAGACCTGAACCTGTAGCCATCCATCCCCTGGAGAACACGGAGCCCTTTCCCACTAGGCTGCCTTGGATGCTCACCAGCTCAGACGTGGGGGGAATAAATCACAAAAAGATGTTTCTGGAATGATTAAACTTAATTAGCTCAAATGATGCCTCTGAAGGGAAATGTTTCTGATTTCAGTTCCATTCGACTTGGTCCCAAGCCTGGTTTTCATAAGATCAGTAACTGCAAACAGATAGGGCCCTTTCATTGGAAACAGACAGCACAGGATATAATTAAAGAAGTATGCACTGGCATTTCAAAGAACCGTTTTCAATTACTGCTATTTCAAGAGTATTAAGGGGAAATATTTTAAACAAGACCACTGCAAAAATAGATTTTGTTTGTCATTAACTTTGAAATAATATTTGACTTAAGGGCTGAAATTTCCATGTGCCAGGTCTGCCTCTCCCGGCACTTTCTCCATTGGCTGAGATGGGGGTGATTCACTGTGGCATGGGAGCTTGGAGCAGATCTTCCTATATAAGGGCTTATTTTCATATGGGAAATACCCTCCTTTTCCCCTGGCCAGGTTTCTCTCCGTGTCAGCCTGGAATTGAGTCATGGGGCTGCCTCAGCCACAAGGAACGCATGGCAGGGGACTTATTTGCTTATGAAAATGCACTGAGTGCCCCAGGGGCACGTGCCGCCTCTGCCTTGCAATGTTCTCCCCCGGAGATGTGGCTGCACTTTCCTTGACCAAGGCAACATCATTTCGGTAGATGTTTTGCCCATTCATTAGTACCACCAGGTAATCAAGAGAGATCAATCCCCTCCATCTCTGCCTCCACCACCTCCAGCCTCTGTCCCTCCTGCTCAGACCTTACCTTCAGAGACAGGGCAGGTGGGGACACTCCTTCATGCTGTAACTGAGGAGGCTCCTTGGTCCTGGTCTAATCTGGAGTCCTCAGAGGGATCTGCACGCTCAGTGCAGATCTGTGGCAGGGACATATTTCCCCTTTTGATTTAAAGGAATGGATTACAGGAACATACAGAGAATGAGGATTTTCCTGCAAAATTTCCTGGGGTCTTCAGTGGATGGTTTAATATATGAACAGAAAAATCAGTAAGTACACAAACTTTGAATTCCCTGAACAAGGATGGCTTCACACCTTAATCTAATAGAGAGAAGTTCAGCATGTAATTATAAGGCAACTTAAGTTTGATGAGTCTCTCCAAAACTCATGTCACCATCTGCAACATGGACACATCCATCTTTCCTTTGCAGGACTAGAGTTCACAGACGAAAGGGCCATTTCTCCCAGCACCTGGGCTGGTGGGGCTCCTGCCTCCCACGGGGCCCATAAAGGCTTGGGAAGGGATCAGATCACTAATCAGAAGCCCTATCCACCAAGATTTACCCAGCAAGCTTCTGAGGTTCAAGCAACAGAAACACTGGCTCTAGCAGAAGCATGAGAAATCCTTTTTCTGAGCTATTTACAGCGAGCAAGGACATATTTTCCTTTCGGAAACACCGCAAGAAGGATGTTTCTCAGGGCTGTTGAGAAAGAGGGGTCCGCCTAGGGGAATAGCATGGGTTGGGGTGCGTAAGCTTGGAGCAGCAAGACAACACATCAAAGAAAGCCAAGGACACCAAAAGCAAATTCTGGCCACTTCCGTGTCAGAGTGCAGCGCTGCTGGCATCAGCACAGACTTTTGTATGCGAGATGACAGCCAGCAGGCTGCAGAGATGTCTGACAAGGGGAGGCACATTGAGACACATTGCTGGGTCCTCTGGCAGAGTGGGAACATCGCCGGAGCCCAAGGCAAACCCAACGGCTTCACTCTCCCACGATGCAACCCATGAGCACCGCTTCCTTCCCATGGGCTCTGCCCGTCACCTCTAAAGGTGCTTCCCGGAGGTAGGGCATCTCCTAATAGCCTGTGAATGCCTGCCAGGAACTGTTCTCCCATCAATTGGTTCTTAAGATCTCATCCATTTCAGAGCACACTAGGAAGCCAACCTGATTTTGTAAGTGCTTTCAGGCCTCAGAGAGCATTGGCTGAGAAACTTACCCTGTGCCATCACCATCACCACCCAGTGCCCTGTCTGCAGACATCACCCGCTGCCAGGCTGCTCTCCCCAAGGTGGCCATGGAAAGATCCCAAGGGAAGGGCTTCTTATTGTATTGATGGAGCTAAAAATCCCATGCAGAGAAACAGGCCTTTCTCAGCTTTTCAGGGGGCACCTGATGGCAGTCAGGTGCAAGCTAGTCAGCACAGAGGACAACTCCAGTCCCCCAGAGGAGAATGGGGCAGGAGGCAGCAAGAAGCAGAGTTGGAGCCAACACAGCCAGTGGATATGCCCGGTCAGTTCCCTGGCATGGGGCTGAGCCACTCACGGTGCTTTCCAACCTTTTCTAATGCCAGGGAGCATCCCTGTGATCCCTCGTGGTTGGGGGAGCCTCCTGCACTGCCTTCTGCATTGCCTGCCCCTTGCCTCCTGCTGCAATACCTCTCACCAGACTCCCGTAAGCTCTTCAGGAAATATCCCACGGAGAATGAAATTAGATGTCAAACAGCAGAAGAATTTCAGCTTTGGTTCAACTCTGGCAGGTCCCCAAAGCAGGGATGGAAAAAAGAAGTGCTCTGAAAACACTCACCAGCAAGCAGTGAGAAATTAGACATAGGCCATTTGAACTCCAGCCCTGAGGAAAGGGGTCAAGCCCGTAGGGTAAAGCACAGCTGGATGGGAAGAAGCCAGCAGTGTTTTGGAGAAGAAATGACTTGATTTGTTAATTTGTTGACATTGCCTAGGTTGGATTTTTCCTTCACTTTGAGATACGCTTCTGGACCCCTACCACGAACCCCATCCCTCCTGCTCGCAGGGGACAGCAGCACCTCTCCTGCTAATACCACAGTAGAGCCAGGCCCCATTTACCAAGCTCAGACTCTGGCTTGAGCCACGCAGCACTGTCAAGCAATGTTCCTAGATGGAGCACAGCCTTTCCTGCAGGACTCAAACAGCCTATGCATGGGCAACACGGTTTAGTCCCTATGTCCAGGACCACAGGTTGCACAAGCCTGGTGTTAGCAAGTTGTAATATGATGTGCAAAATGCATGCTTGGGGGCTTGCTAAATGGTTTCCAGAAGGGAGTTTAAAGATAATAAAACTGTCTAAGCCCTTGCCTTCACATCTTCCAAACCCATGTAAACACATGTCCATCCCAGATTCATATGAGCACTGATATTAAAAAGACAACCTGCAAGATTAAGTTGATTCAGATAGACAGTTGACAGTGATTTTTTTTTTCTCTCTACTTCTATGCATTCATCTTTTTTTTTTTTTTTTTTTTTTTTTTTAAATTATTAGCATAGCAGGGATGCACCTACACTACTGCCTTGAAGCAAACAGACAAACCTTTGGAAGAAAACTCCCAATTTCAAAAGCAAAAGGGTCTTGAAAACACTGGCCAAAGGGCACTTGGCCTCCCAAGAGTAACTTCCTTCTGAAAACACTATCCTAAATCATGTAAGGACCTGAAAACATTTTTTTTTTCTCCTCTTCTTTTATATCACTGTTTTTAAAAGTATGTCTACTCAACAGTTTAAAAATTTGGTGGGAGCCTGGTGATTAAGCAATCATCTGTTTGCTTTTCATGAGGAGATCAACTATGCATCCCTATGCAGTGATTATGATACTAGTTTGTCAGAGATACCGGAGAAGTTGAGACCTGAGCCTGGAGATTCAGCCGAGGGCATCTGCAGAGAAAGGGTGGAGGGTGTTGCATTAGCCATGGGCTCAGAGGTAAATTGCAGTGGAACCTCTCTGCACTGTGGCTGCACCTTGCAGTCCAGGGTAGGGTTTTGTTAGGCTGAAGCCACAGGCTATGGAGAAGAGGAGACACCAAGCTCCAGCATCCAAGATTCAACACATGGAAAATAACTGCAGAAAAATCAGGAGCTGGTGAAGCTTCACAAGTAGAGAGCATGGCTGCTGGCCAGTCTCCCACCAAGTACCAGGGGGAGTTTGGACCATGCCAAGGAGACACTCCAAAGGCAGGATCTCCTGGGTTCACTGCCCAGGAGGATGCTCCATCAGGGCATGTGTCACTTGTCGGCAAGCAAGTTGATTCACGCTGTACTTCCAGCTTGCTCTGCAAAGACCAGCATCCTCACGAGCACAAGCTCTTGGGAGATTTACAGCTCCACAGCCTTACACAGTTCATAGTTTACATAAATGCTGGGCGCCATCCAAGCCTGGCTGCTGACTCAGGCTCCCGGCCCTCGAAGAGCCTGCGTCACCCATCCGAAGGGGCTTCATGGAGCGGTTGCAATGACATCTCATGCTGCAAGGGCCAAGGCACGCTACTTCTTGCCCCAGAGGGAAGGGATTTTACATCTCTCCCTCCCCAGCCCCCGACCCGAGTCAGGGGGACGTCATAAGTGAAAAGGAGAGGCAAGGGAGATTGCCAAGATGAGAGGAAAGGCAAGTACTGCTGCTCAAGGAGAGGCTGACAAAGCTGGAGCACAAACAAGGTCACCGTGATTCTTCTTCACTGTGGAGACGCCCAAGGCAGCTCCGAAGGCTGATTCATGGTTTCCAGCCTGAGCTAGAATGGAGTTGTTTGCAATTTGAGATGCTAAAACACAACATAGAGAGGCTTTTCTCTTTAGTTTTCCCTCCTCAAGCAGTCAAACCTTGCTCCTCCAAACTCCTGGGTGCAGATCCGAACAAGCCCTCCGGTATCTGCTCTTCCCAGCTGTATTCCCATTTCTGGAAATTCAAGACAAAGCCAAGAGCTGTAGACCTGTTTATGGCTCATTGTGCAAACGTGATAAATGGCTTCTCAAATATCTCAACGTGCTGCTCCTCATGTACCCCTTGTCTGCTTTTTAATCAACTCATATTTGGGAATAGCTACGTTGCTGTCTCGGCTTGTTTAATTCAATAGCCATAGATAGGTCACTGAACTAACATGGGATTTATGCCTCAATAATGCAACAATGTTTGGTAAACATCATGGTTTCAGAGATTTATGTCCAATCAGCAACCTGAGAGAGGCTTAAACAGCCCAACAGATGTAGAGTTGCAAGGAGGCACCACTCAAAAGACACCAAGTGCTTCGTCTTGTTGCTCCAGGGCTATTCCTTAGAGAGATCAAGTCCTGGAGCATTGTAGCCTGCTGACATACTGCCCTGATGATGCTTTTTAATTATTAAAAGTACTAGGCCTAAGGGACCTGTCTGGGAATAGAAATTACTTTATAATATCTTTCCACTCCTCCAGCTCCTGCTGGTCTTTTCTCTGATGCACTAGCAAGGGGTCTGTGGAAGCCACTGCAGCCCAAACCCACCAGGAGGTAGCTCACCTAGCCTGTGCCATGAGTCTATACTCATGGAGGCAACCAGTAGTGACCAGTAGTTGTCCTTGCAAACGACGTGCCGGTGATTTAGGGACAGGCCACATTACCAACAGCCATAAATTCAGTTCCGCAGGTGGATTTCCAAAGCATTCCCAGTACAATGGAGATCCCGTACTTAGGCTTTGCCCAGGAGACACCGTCTGCAAAACAAATCCTCCTCTCCAATGCGTTTAGGAGATCCTTCTATCTGCTGAGACAGTCTCCGTCTCCTTTGCTGTTTTCTAACTCTTAAGAGCTTTGACTGCTGTCTTTGCAGTTTCCCCAAAAGAGATTTCCTGCCAGATATCAAGCCAAAGAAATTCTCAAAAGTATAAGGGATTCAAAAAAGAAAAGAGAAAAAACCCCACTTTTCCTCTATTTGGCAGATTGGCAAGAGGCTGTATAGGCTCCTCAAAGCTTAATAAACCTGCAAAAGTCTGAGTTGCAGCCCTGAACATTTGCTCTGGAGTTTCTGCTCTTTGAGGAAGCCTGAACAGCCTCTCTACTTCCTAAGACAAATTTCCTTTGGGTTAAAAGTGTTCCCTGCAATGTCTCAACCTAGAGATAAATCAGCAACAATACTCATACAATTAAAATAACAGGTTTAAAGCAATGAACTGAGAGATACAGGTGCTGGAGGAAGCAGGCAGCAGTTTAGCTGCACTCAAGGACTCACCAAAGCTGAGATCTGCATCTCCTTTACTTTCCAATCAACAATTCAGATTTAAGAGAATTGTTCCAGCTTTAGATGGGGTCTCGCTCATGAAAGTTGATAGGACAAGCTCAGCCTTCACTTCCACAGATAGCAGCACTGATTTTCCTGCAACAAAAATATGTTTGACAGCAAAAGGATTTATCAGCCCAGCAAAAGGTGGCCCGGGACACGGTTTGGCTGCTCCATCCAGCAGCCTTTCTCTTGAGAGTAGCATTTACTAAGTGCAGAAGTATCCTAATATCAAATATCCTTCAACCAGATCCTACACGGAGCAGTCAGACCTTGGTGGAGAGGACAAAAATAAAGATACAACCAAATCTAAGATGTTGAAAGGGAAAGAAAAGCAATCTGCATCGACTAGGATAAGATAATAATAAAAAGAAACAAGGAATGAATTAAGATAAAATCTTGCTTACAGACCACAGAGTCAAGACAGATTTTGATTGCCTGCTCAGAGAAGGCTCTAGTATTAAAACAAGCACATCCTACCCAGGCACCAAGTCCCCACTCCGTCTTTGGAAAACCAGGCCCTTTCCAGATCATTGCTTTTGCTGCTAATGTGGGAATTGCTGTTAATCACAAAGCACACATTTCCCTCTTCCTCGCTTGTAATGAGGCCCGGATGGCCGTGCTGACATCCCAGCCAGCATCTTGAAGCAGTGTTTGCTTAGTGACACGCACCTTGAAGACATCCCAGAAAAAACAGGCACAGGCAGAGTCATGCCGTGTCAAAGGAACCATGACAGAATTCATTAGAATAGTATTTTTAATTGTAAAAGAAAAATAAATACAAATCGAGGAGATGGGAGCTTTTTTTTTTTTTTTTTTTTTTAAATAAATACAGTCCCTTCCAACTTCCTTTCCAAACAGCAAAGTAGAGGTGAATGAAAAACTCATTGGAAAGGTGATGTCTTTTCAAGCATGCTGTCAAACACCCCTATCTCCTCCCTTGCAGGGCATGAAAGTTTGGGGCCCAAGCATTCCTTGTATCCCCTATATGTCCCCATTGACCAAAGGGCCTGTCCCAGGTCTTTCCAAGGAAAGACTGAGTTTCAGTCCCATGATCCTGTCACATCTACGGCAGAAAAATCTCTGAATCCAGCTCAAGCAAGGCCTCTGCATCTGTGCACTAGCCCAGGCGGCACATGCAACACACGCTCCTCCACGACAAGCGTTTGGACACGGATGCCTTCCTGCTACTGTGCAGCACGAGCCTCTCCCTGTTGGTTTCAATCAGCTTGTGACAAAACCAGCTTGAGGTTACACATGTGTATAGCAACACTATCTCTCCCTAAAGCAACAAAAGTCGACTTGGGATGCAGCTTTGGATGCTGGGCAGATGCTGCTGTGCTCGCATCCCTCTTGCTGCGCTTGGAGAGGACAGGAACGCAGGGGAGCAAGGGTGGTGCAATGGGCCGGCCAGGGCTCTGCTCCCCTGGAAGGAGGTGAACAACCTGGCATTGCGAGTGGGCCACGGCATTATTAGTATTTTTTTTTCTCTCTAATTAGGAAAATCAACAACAACTTTGCCAACTTCTCCATTCGAAGCCTGATCCATTCTCGGTAACGGCTCTTGTTGTGACAAACAGCACCGCAGCCTGGGTTCAACCGTTAATGACTGTTGATGGGAAATATTTTGTTTCATAAC
>JAVCKT010032246.1:22910-34175 GCA_032273925.1 Rhynchotus rufescens | reverse complement strand
GGTTATAACGAATCCTACGTTTGCCAAATGATAATTTTGTTTCAAGGGTGCTTTTGAGTCAAAATGCTCTGCAGAATTCTGCTATAACTTTAATTTACATAGATAAAAATAAAAATGAGGATTTACCAAAGAGCAATTTTTAATAATACTTATTATTATAGTTATATTTATATTATTTATTATTACATGCAAGATGACCTTGCACTATATGCTGTTCTGAACTTGAGATGCTTCTGAACTTTAGTGAGGAAGCGGCGCTTAATAGGGTTTTTCAAGATGCACTAATGGAATTAATATAACCACCTGCACTTTGTGCAGGACTTGGCATCCTGCAAGAATTAAGTATTTTCCTTGATAAAATCTGACGGAAGAGCTTTAAAGAGCTTTTCATATTCAGCCATTAAAAACAAAAAAAGTCTTTTAATATCTCATTAGACAGTAATGTAGTTTTCTGTTTCTTGTCTTCTCTTGCTTTTTATTAAGTATCTGACTAGAACCAGAATCTGTCATTTTGAGTTGGCCTTTCTCTGCATTCAATATCCCCCTCTTTCATTTGGCACATTAAGGCATGGCTGGAACTGTTCTTCTTTGGTTCACTTTGATCTGTGATTCTTTGTTTCCCATGCTGTTTAATCTCCTGTTTAGCATCTTACAGTGGATTTCTAATTATCCTGACCAGCAGAAATTAACAGGATGTGGTTTTACAAAGGTTTCTAATCCTCTATTTATACAAAATATTTTTGTTGAACAGTTTGCATTAAATGGAGCCTTTTTTTAACATGCAGATGTTGCAAACATGATGTTTCCAAACATGGAAAAAATGCTAGTTTTTATCTTGGAGTCTGAGTAATCTGCTGTGGTCAGCCTGTACATGCACAAGCTCTAACAGTTTATGCCTGAGACTGATTTGGAGATACATTTTCTTGACGTGGGTGGAAGGGCAGCCTTCCTTATTGTGCTCAATGCTGTGCAGCAGAAGGTTGCAAATCTACAATTTCAAGTTCATCCAGAGCTGTGCTGTATAAAATTATGCTCAGAAATAAGACCTCAGAATCACAGAATGGTTGAGATTGGAAGGGACCTCTAGAGATCATCTAGGCCAACCCTCCTGCTCAAGAAGGACAGGGTCACGTACAGGCGTGTCTTGAATATTTCCGAAGAAGGATAATAATGTAATATTACATATAATGGGTTGAGGAGAGGGTAGGCAAAGTAAAGGGTGGAAGAGAAGGGGCAGATAGAGTGGAGGGAAGGGTGGAGGTAGCAGGTAGTGTAGAGAAGAGAGGAGGATAGAGGTAGGGGCTTGTGTGGGTAGGCTTAGGATAGGGTTAGGTTCAGATAGGATTCAGGTAGGTAGGCTTAGGACAGGTAGGCTTAGGATAAGTAGGGTTAGGAGAGGTAGAGTTAGGATAGGAAGAGTTAGGGGAGGGTGTCCAGGCTGCCAAAAGTCCTTGGAAAAAGTGGAAGACACCATCTGACGGGTCAAAACTGTGACTTACAAAGAAACTTCTTTATGTTTCTCTGGATGATAAAACCAGGTGCTCCAGAACAAAAGACAAAAGGTGTGAAGAAATGAGTAACAATTTAAAGGAAAGTTAGAGGAAATTAAACATAACGTCTCCTGAAATCAGTCTCATGGCAAGATCAAGGAACAGTTGTGAGTCCAGCACTGAATTGAGTACAGTTTTTTTTCTCACAGAAAATTGTGTGCTTTCTTACGACATTGGTCGAGGAGCACTGTTAAAAAGAAGTTCAACATAAGTAATGGGAAGTGAGTAGTACCTAGTGACTAGTTACCTAGTATCCTTAACCCAGCAAAGACTTAACCTAGAATCCTTAACCTGGCTTAAGTAGTTAAAGTGTCTGGAAAACAAA
Source organism: Rhynchotus rufescens (assembly GCA_032273925.1). Taxonomy (NCBI): domain Eukaryota; kingdom Metazoa; phylum Chordata; class Aves; order Tinamiformes; family Tinamidae; genus Rhynchotus; species Rhynchotus rufescens. The sequence continues at coordinate 32,300 of JAVCKT010032246.1, read as the reverse complement.
TGATATCCTATGGATGCATATATGGTCCTTAGTGCTAGATACAGCAAATTTAAAGTAGGCTCTCTGAAAGCTGAAGACATCAGAACTGAACTGTATTGAATTGCTACAGGCAAAAAAGAGCCACATGTATTTTCACTATTGTATCTTCTCAGGACCAGTCTGGATAATCTCCCAATGATTTCTTTTTTTCTAAATTCCTGTAATCTGCCTTCAATATTGTAACAGATATTGAAGCCATACCCAGACTGTTCTCCAGTTATTATAATACAGATAGTAATTATGCGCAAAAATAGGCCAATTTTGCTCAATCCAGTGAGTCTACAAGATGTTCTTTGCCAGTTTTCCTTAATTATTGTTCAATATACTGCTTGGCTAATTCTCTTTTGTTTCTTCTTATAACACCTACTTTTATTCAATTTCACAAAATAAACTGAACAGTACTTGCTTGACTGCAACTAGTTTTAAGCAGAAAATAGAACAGTGCAGTGTTTTCCAGTATTTTCTTTAAATAGCTGGTTGTACTATATGTTAGCAAGAACTCTTGAATGCTTTAAAATCTTACTTGGTAGGAAAAGGGCCATATTTGTGTGATGCATAATGCTCTTTTTCAGTTTAGTCCTGTGTTTAGGACATTAAAAGGCGTATTTTCAGACTGCAGTGCCTGTGACAAAGGTCTTTTTTGTCTAATTTTAAAACGAACATTTTCCCCCCAACCCCAGTTGGCTTCTGAGTTGTGTTGTGTTGTGTGTCTCTTCCTGTTGATTGCTTATGCTTATTAATTTGGATGCAGGAAATCTGGATGCATCGGGCATCAGAAACAGGCACTAAAGGATGTTGTCTCTGGCACAAACTGTTTCTTGGCAGTGTCCATCATAAACTCACATGTTTGGAGGTTTCACAAGCTGCATTTTTGCCTCAGATGTGTGCCCAAAGGCTGTGTTGGAAGCAATAAAATTAATTTAGGAACATTCTGAACAATAGCTTCAAGCTTTAAGTCCAAAAAATGCAATATAAGAGGCTGAAGGCTTCAAATTAAAACATAAAAAGTCAGTAAGTGCTTATATCTCACCAATTTAATAGCTGATGAAGACAGTTCCACAATAATCATTTATGCTTAAAACAACTGAAAATGTACCTTAGATACTTCCCCTCCTTACTGCAGACTTCTGCTGTCTCTGACAACTTCTGCTTTGGAAGATAAACTGGGTAAGAAATGGGATGCAAGTTTCTTCCTACAACATACGCATGACCGTCCTCTGTTGTGATATCTTAATATGGTTTATGAAATATCAGAACAATGTTCATGGTGTAAAAATGTGGATTCTAGCTTGATGCAGGTCTTCACAGTCTAGACTCAACAGACTATGTGATCAGATGGAACAGTGACTCCAGCCTGTGGTTCTATCACAAATTAACTCTTATTCTTTCATTAGTAGGAAGAAATTGATTGTGTAGAGTCACTAAACAATTTTATAGAGGAAGTATTTTTCAAGGAAAATCTTACCTAAGGAACAGGTGGTAAGAAAGGTTTACAGGGAGAGAGAATTAATTTGCACCAATTAGAAACCATTTCCTTTATAAACATTCCCTTTATAAACTATAAACAAAGATTTTTTCTGTCATCATTTTGTAAAATACAGACACCAGGAAGGGATGAACAAAGCTGAATAGATGTGGGTTTTTTGTGCCAGAAAGGAGAGAGATCTACAGTTAAGCCTTACAGAAGAAAATGTGCTAGAGAAACTGATTAATGACTTAGTCTCCAGCCTAGTGGGAGCTTCAGGGTCCTGTGAGACGATGGCTGTGGATGTGTGTGCTCACGTGCACAGTCCTGGCCTCGTCTCCTACGACCTGACCCAATAAATGGAACCGAGCCCCAGAATCCCAAATCTGGAGAGCCTTGCTAAGCTGCTAAGTCTAGAGATACACATTTTTATTCTTAAACATCCTCAGTCTTCTAGATCTGTGAACTCTCAGACTGTTCTCATGTTGACAGGGCTGACAACTCAGAAAGGTTCAGGGCTTGCATTTTTTTTTTTCTTTTTCCAGTTCAGTTCAAAACCCATTGTGCTCAAAATGCAGCCAACACACAACTGCCCGGAATGCTAACCTGTAACATACTTAATATACTGTTACTTTCTTTCAAGATACAGTTGGTGAAAGACGAAGCAATGATGCCTAAAGAGAGAATGGGACATCATTCCTCCTCGACTTTTGTTGAACAGCTAGATTAGAGTCACTGCTCCCCCTTGCTGTCTCCAGATGCAAGTTACTTCTGAAGTCTTTGGGCAGGTTGGCACCACTCCATGGGAGGAGACAGGTTGTCTTCATTGGCCTCCCTTCCTTGAACCACCTATGCCTCCTGGATGGGATGGATCCATGGGAGTTGACTTTCTGCATTATGAGGAAAACTAGTGCATCTTTCCTTCTTCCTCTGCAAAAGCTGTAGCCACCAACCTGCCGTTAAGTGGATTCTGTTCCTACCACCTACTCCTGCAGCTTGAATGGGGAAAAGGGCTTTGCACAGCTTTTCTGAAGATGTGGGTTCCTATATTTAGAGCTGTGATGCCAAAGAAACCTTCCCACAGGAAGATATCTGTGCAGCTCTCAGAGGCGGGATCCAACAGATACTCCTTTTCTCACCATTTTCCATATGCCAGTCCTCAATAGCTGCACCTTGACACATAGACTTCATGTGGTTCCCTATCAGTGCTCTGGCACCTCTAGATTTATCTGAAGGTTCCAGTAATGCCCACACGCTGTAGAGGAACTTGATGCACCCAGCAGTGTGACCCCATATAGGTCCTAAAAATGGAGCCATCTATTGAATACGATTCTTAATTTCAGATATTAAGAGATCAAGGTAATACTGAGGATGGCAAAGAGGAGGGAAAGCAGTAATGCAAAAAGAGGTGGGCAGAAGTATCACCTGCCCCACTAATAGTGACCTGCACCATTAATATTGTTGTGGAGTGAAGCGGGTCAGATTTAGTAGGAGATGAATCCCCTCACTTTCCAGCCAATCCTCAGATGTTAGAAGGACTGCAGGCAGCTGGACTCATCTTTTCATAGGGATACCAAATACTAAATTCTTCATTTACTCTTATTAGTGTGTGCTGGAAGGGCAGATTGTGTTGCCAAGGGAATTGTGGAGAAGTAGATTCGTATATACCAGCCATTCTGGAAGTGATAATTGTTTCTCACCCCAAGCAAGCCTCTGTAATGCCATAACTTCTGTTAGGCCCTAGCTTTTCTCTAATTTCTCCCTTTTCAATCAATTTTCACATGATATGTCCTTGGTAAAGGAAAAATATATTTTTTTTCTTCACTGTCCCAATAAAACTGCCTCATTCTTCTTCCTTGGATATCAGTGCTCATCTGGATTTTTATCACTGTCCTTTTTAGAGGATAATTTAGTTGTTTTACATTTATGGAGGCAAGGTAATAACCTTAGATTTACATAGAGCTAATTTTTTTTCTTTGTGAGCAGGGTTCTGCAAGATGTGAGCAATTAAGCTGCTGTGGGAGGACACAGGAAACATGATTAATGGATCAAAGGGACAAGATCCAAGGGAAATGGGTATAATACCAAGGGAGATAATGCTCCATTTCATAATAGTTATGCAAATATACCAAATGTTGGAGAATTCAATTAGTATTTGACAAATGGATTCTCGGTGATGCAGAGTAAACATGGACTGGGGAGAAAATAAAGCTGTATTGCACATTATCTATCAACGTGCTCTGGGTGGGCTGGTCAGGCATCCCAGTCCACTGCAGGTGGCAAAGAAGAGCGAGGCCCAGCAGGAACAGCGAGGATCAGTGCCAGACAGTGCCAGTGCTTGGACGAAAGCCCCTACATTTTGTGCACAACAGCAAGGTCAAATTTTTCACACGGAAGGTCAATCAACTCTTGTCATTCTGCTGAAATTGGCTGCTCTGTCCTCTACCGTAAACCAGATTTTATGCCACAAGCTAGATTTATAAATGGGAAGGAATTACTTAGGAAGAAAGGAGATGCAATGACACAACTACAACAACCTTGGGGGTTTTGTTTGTTTGTTTGTTTGCTTTTTCTATTTCTTTTCTATCCTGTAAAAATGACCTTTCTGGAAAAACAGCAGTCAGAGGTAAGAATGTGGTGCCTGAACTAGTGGAAGACACAGACCTGGGACTCAGAAAACCTGTGCCTCAGTTCCCTAACTATAAAATGAGGTTAATTCCAACAATATATGACTAATGTATAAGGGTAATGACTCATTCAGATACTGTACAGATGACAGACAAAAGTACCACTATTTAATGAAAACAGAAGGTTTGTGTTTGCTCGATAGCTTTCATATTAAATATGGTATTTTAATTACAACTGTAGTGTAGCTGTGTGTCAGTGCCCTTGACTTACGAATTGCTGGGTGCCTTTACATTATGAATTACTGGGGAATCCAGGAATTCCTCTTAATCCTCTGCATCAACAGATAACAGATTGACTTGAAACAACTGACTTGAGATAAAGTGAGTGACTAGACTCCTGGCCACCTTCAAGATTAAAATTTTGGCACTTATACAAGCTCTTCTGGTGGGAATTTTGGACAGTCCTGGAGACTTCCCCAAACAGCTCCTGCTGTCTGTGCACACTTAAGATAGGAGCCTTTTTATATGTAATTTGAGATTATCTGCAGCATTGGATTGTACTTGTGCTTCAGTGGTCATGTAGGATCACTGGTCACTTGGATTATAAATACTGAGCAAAACAATAGTAAGAACTGAGCAAGATACCTGATGTAACCCAGCTAAAGGTACCATTGCAGCTGACTCCTTGCAATGGAAACTGCTGTCACCACTTGGACAGCAAAGAAATGTCCTCTCTGAGAGATATTATTCCCCAATCCATTGCCCTACATCAAAAGTCCACAGAGATGCAACTCGAATGGTTAGGTGAACAATATATAAATGCAGACCACACAAGTGCTTTATTTTTCAGTATAAGGTGTAGCAGCCCCAAGTTATCCAATTCAAAAGTGATGCTGCCCTTGCTTCGGTGCTGTATTTGCTGGTTAAAGCAGTCACTCAGGAAGCTGCTGATCTAGGTTTGGATCTTAGCCTGGAAATGCTCCATCTCTGCTTAGGGTTGGGGAGCTGGAAGCCAGGAAAACGCTGTGTTCCTATCGGCTGGACTGCTGATGCATAATCATCATGCACTGCTCTGAACAATCATGAGATCAATGTTCAAAGATAATTAGGGAAACAGAACCCCAATTTAGTGCTATTTTTTTAAAGAAAACCAACACATTCCCTAAGAAAAAAATGAGCCATGGTCAGTTAGGTCCCTATCCCTGGGATGTCTCCATTCTACACATCTTGAGTGGGCAGAAGTTTGGAAGTCAATGAAAAGGCTTTTCATATTGGCCAGCTATCAACCCCTTGTTCAGCATTCTCTTCTAACTTGGGAAATATTTCCTATTATTTTTTTTTTATTAAGAATATAGACCTTACATGTGCAATTTCACTTCTTTGATTCACTCCACTGAGACCAGATGTTGTGATACCGCTAAGAAGTGCATAAATAAACACCTTGAATTGCACCCTTGCCTCATTACCTGTGCGTTTTTCCTTTTGCTTTTGACTGCCAGGGAAAGATATAGGCCCAATTTCATCCTTGCAGGCTGCATGTTCATTTTTCTTGACTCACTGTGGTCAAAGTACAAGCTCTTAAAAAAAATCCTTATCTCTTCTACTAAGCCATCCACTTAAATTAGAGATAATAAGTGTTAATAAACATTGATATTTCCCCCAGAGCTTATGATTTCTTTTAACAGGCAATTTTGCTGTGATCTTTGAGTTATTTCCTCTAATAGATGACTTCCCTGTTGCCAGGGCTGATCCTGTCTGAAAATGTATTAATCTAACCCACATGTACATTTTAGTTAAACGTTTCTTGGCAGACGTCCACCACTGGAACCAAGTGCTGAGCACCACAGAGTATTTTTTTAATTGAACATAAAATTCGTAGTTTTTGTATCATATCATTCTTTGCTATATAGTATTTCCAATTAGATTTAATGAGCTCATTTTCAAGACAAGTTGGCTAAGCCAGTGCTATTGCTAATTTATAGAGGTTATAGAAAAAGTCACTTTCCTATTTTTTGCTATATTTTTTTCTTATTATAGAAAATCTGTCTTAATCCTTTCCTAATCCTATTCTATTTCCAATTTTCATTCCTAAATTAAATCTTCCTGGAAAATATTACTGTTTCTTTTTCTTTTAGTACACAAATAGCAGTTCTGGGCTCCCCAGGACAAGAGGGATGTGGAGCTTCTAGAGAGGGTCCAGCAGAGGGCAACAAAGATGATTAAGGGACTGGAGCATCTCTCGTATGAGGAAAGACTAAGTGAGCTGGGCCTGTTTAGCCTGGAGAAGAGAAGGTTGAGAGGGGATCTGATCAATATGTATAAGTATCTGAAGGGGGAATGTAGGGAGGAAGGGGCCAAGCTCTTCTCAGTGGTGGCCAGTGACAGGACCAGGGGCAATGGGTATAAGCTGAAACACAGGCAGTTCCATCTCCATGTGAGGAGGAACTTCTTTGCCGTGAGGGTACCAGAGCCCTGGAACAGGCTGCCCAGGGAGACTGTGGAGTCTCCTTCTCTGGAGATCTTCCAAACTCTCCTGGCTGCCACCCTGTGCCCCGTGCTCTGGGTGTCCCTGCTGGAGCAGGGGGATTGATTGGACTGGATGATCTCTAGAGGTCCCTTCCAACCTCAACCATCCTGCAATTCTGTGAATATACAAAAGCAGTGGTTTGGAAATGTTTGTCCAGTGTGTAATTTGCAATGTTTTTTTTTTTTTTGGCTAAAGATAAATCTATAGTGTATTCTCCTATTGCATTGATAAAACCAAGGAAAGTAGCATGATGCCCAGGGAACTAGTAGCAATGTAGCTCTCAGTGTCTAAGCCTACTTGAGACCCTGGGTAAATACCTTGCAGTTGGTGCCCAAGCTACTCTAGCTATATCGTCTGCTAAATTCAAGTGCAAATATATTCTTGGTTAATAGAGAGCTAGTTTAGATTTTTTTTTTATTTTTCTGGAATAGTTTTCTCCCTGGACACCGACGTATTGGCAGCACCAGCTATCCTGCCCAATGCACCTGACCTTGCGAGCTGACCATCTTGGAGCTGGTCCACACTGGACTCCAAGTGCTGGGGACCTACATCAGGGGATCAGATCTGAGCCCCTGGGAAGAGGAGGGCCTGGAAAATAAAGCAGATGAAAGATCTGATCTGACCTTTTCATCACTGCAGTGCTGGCAGAGCAGATAAGGAAGCAGACTGGAAAGTGATTAGCTGAAGACGCGATGCAAAATGTCAGTGTTAAGGCATAGGTGAAAATGTGGTATTCAGAAAGAAAAAGATCAAACATGTGAGACAGTGATTCACAGGGAAAGGTCTTCCCTAAAATGTGGATACCATTTTATGTGCTACTTTCCTGTCTTCTACTCTCCTTTAAATGTTCATGAATAAGGGACAAAAATTCCTTGGGACTGAGTGGGTGGGATTGCAGTTGGATGGGACCAGTCCTGCCGGGACAGGAGCCATCCCCTATCTGCCCCTGTCCTTGTGCCCTTCTCTTCCTCTGCTCATTTGTCAAGGCAAATGCTTGTATCACAGCGCAGCTTTCTACAGCTCCAAGAGAAGAGAAAAACATCCACGTTTTTTTGTAAAATGCATTGAGAATTATTAACCTCAGACCCTCCAAGTGTTGCCTTTTCACTTGTCTTCACTTGGCTCCTGACAGCTTCGCAACACAAGGGCGAGGGTAGTATAAAAGCTGCAAATTGTTGCTGTCAGTAATTACTCCACCTATCTATCCACCTTTATGCTTGTATTTTATCCCTTCTCACTGTCTATATAATGACATATTACTTAGCAGGATCAAAGCTGCTTATTTTAAACTCACAGTGCTCTCTTTTGGTCTATACACAAACAAGCAGCAGAGTGGAGAAAATACCCAGTGCACTTTATGCGCCTGGTCATTTTGGGATGGCCACTTATTTATATGCATCCAGTAACTTTCTTAATGTAATAGACCAGTCTTCCTTTGCTAATGAAAGCAATCATGGGAAAATTGCTAGAGGTGCTTTAATGAAAACAAATATATTACGGTATGTTTTTAATAGAGTGGGTTAAGCATGAGTGCCTCGTGTGTTAACTGTTTCTTTCACCAGTATGGCACAAATTTGGCAGCAATGGTATCAATGTGTTAGCATTTTACATAGCAAAAGGTCGACATTAGCTAAATATTCTTGCAATGATCCCTGAGAGAGGAGAGCACCATTAACCTATTTCACGGGCAAGGAAACAACATCGGATTAGTGTTGCAACTCCATTGATTTCAGCAGAGTTACTCCAGACTTACTCTAGTAGAAATGAGATTAATGTTAGTCCTCCAAAAGATTAAGCAATTTTCTTCATGGCTGGAAAGTCATGCGGCTGCACACTCAGGTTTAAAATCAAGACATCCATGTTTTCTCTTCTGTTATTGTAAGACTTTCTACTGAAATAGCATCTTTATACTTTTAAGTAGGATAAAACAGAATCTTCTATAATTCTTCTGCTTTTGTCTAGAAATAATTGTGCTGTGTCTAGAAAAGTCTGCATCCTATGGAAGTAAGTGAAGAATAAATTACTTTTAGATGAACTTTTACTTGATCAGAAATGTGTTTGTTTTTCTGGGTAATTTTAACAGCAGCAAAGAATAATGGGCTTCCAAGACAGTCAATAAGCAAAGAATATGAGTTAAAAGCCTTTTTATATGCAAATACTTTCCTGTGTTTGTTTTTTTCTTTCCCTTAAAAATAATAATAAAAAAGGGAAAAGCACAACAGGACATTGGTTGTTCAATTTACATCTGAATATCCAGAATTCACTTTCCACATACAGTTATTCCACAGCCTTGGTGGCACCTGAGAGCATTTGAGGTCTGGGGTAACGTGGGAGTGAGCTGACTTCCCTGCACTGTGTGTTCTACACAAACAAGGGGTCTACATTATTTCAGCAAAAATAGAAATTCTTTTTGCAGGATATCTCTTCATTTCCAAGTAAGTGGTGTCAGCAGCACTATTTGTGAAGCAGCGTGTCTTGAAAACACTTACAAATTCAACCATCATGTCTCCTAGATGTGTTATTCCTAGTGTATCCATTAGAAAAGTGCTTCACTGTCATTTGTAATATACTCATGGCAAGCCAGGGAACTAGAGCTGAAACTCAGCCTTAAACGGGGGTGAGTGTGAAGCCTCACTCTGAACAAGGTCAAGTCCTACACATAGAATCATAGAATGCCCAAGGTTGGAAGGGACCTCAGAGGTCATCGAGTCCAACCCCCCTGCACACGCAGG
>JAVCKT010032238.1:0-12919 GCA_032273925.1 Rhynchotus rufescens | reverse complement strand
ATGCTCTAGAGACAAAATAGCTTTGGGGGGGGGGGGGCGGGAAAGCTTCATATGACCTGATTTTCATTATAAGTGACAGGTAGAGCCAGTAAAGCAAAAATTTGAAATGAGAAAATTATGGTCTTCCTTTAACCTTGTTTTTGGGAATACATATGTATATATACATATATACATACAGCTACATATACACCTCTTTTTTTTTGCTAGTATACGTGACATCCAGAGAATGGCAATCTGGATATTGCATAAAGCTTTCTTCCCCTACCCCACTGCTCTATATTTTAGAAGCCTATTGCTCAAGGAAGAGCAAGCAGCTGCATTAACTAGTTTTGCAAAAGCTCTTCCTCTCAGACGGTTCCTTTTTTGTTGAGCATCACCTCTTTTATTTTTATTTTCCCCCCTCTCTTCCACCCCTGCTATTTTTGGAGTTCAGTTTTATCACTGAGCTGCTCTTTCTGTCCTGGCATTTCACATAGGTAACAACCTGGAAAACATTTGAAGTTGCTATCTTGGATGAAGTCAAATCAGTTAATGAGTGCCTCTTGGGAGATAAAATCAAGAGTGAACATGATGTAGGCTGACTACCCAAACAAAACCTTGGCTTCTGTTTGCAGCTGGCTTACCTGTCTCTTGAGCCGGGTTCAGCCTTAATGCAGAAAATTGCTCTGATAGGTGCTTTCTAAATACTTGATATTCCTCTTGATTAAATTTTCACCTATTCCTGGAAGAAAATAAGGGAGTACGGAGGAAATAATTTTAAGTGCTCGTGTGTTCATGACCTGCTACTGAAATTTGTGTCAACGTTAAATAAGAGTATGCTTCAGTATCTGTATGAAGAGACTTGCTCAATGATGAGAATCTGCTTGCTTTTTTCTTTTTTAGTGGATATAAAAGTAAAACCTGTCTTACTGCAAGAGTGAGACTCCATAGCGTGCAGGTAGTTGGTGGCCTTCCAGCCTAAAGGTTTGCAATGACAATCTTCCTGATTTGCCATATTTTTTTCTTGGCAGTGCAGGATACAGTTGACCTTTAAGAAGATAGGAGACTATTCTGCCTGTGTGGAAACAGAACAGAGGCTTCTTTGTTATCCTGTTGGTATCTTCATGAAAAATGTGGCTCTGAAACCAATGATCTGATCAGATGAGGCTTGATCTGGAAGGGAGGGCAGAATTAAGGGCCTCTGTGGAGGATGATTGCTCAATGGTGACTGTTGAACAGTTTGGTAGACCAAATTGGTAGGCCAAGTGCGGGGGTGTGTGATCTGGGATGTGAAGGAGATGTGTGAGAAGCTGTGCTGATACTCAGGTGGTAAATGGGTAATGTGAGGACAACAGACTGGATCAGAAGTAGTAGCTGAGATGGGTAGCCCCTGTTCTTGCTTCATTGAGGACCCCTTCTTGCCTAGGTACTTGCCCCTTTAGGTTCAACAGAGTTGCATATATATATATAGTATATGTCAGTATACACCAGTGTGTGTATATATAAGTACATATATGCTGATGTACAGTTCAGCTTGGCTGCTGGGTTTCTGAAGACTGGACGCTTTGCTACTGCTTTGCATGTTCCTGCAGAACCAGGGATGGATTCTGGATGTTAAAGGCCTGGATTATTCATCCGGGTTTTACCCAGTGATGGGCAGGAAGAGAAGTGTTGGATTAAACTTGCCCAGGAAACCTTCGAGAGGGTTTTAAGAGCAAGTTAAATGAGTCTTGACAGAAATTTGTCTAAATGGTGATGACTTTGCCTCAAGAGGGATTGATGAAGATGACTTCTGAAGGCTGCTTGCAGCCCTGTGTGTGTTGCTGAGCATGACAGGCAGCCAAGTACAAAGTATTACAGGGGGAAGAAGCTTAAAGGTTGTTCTGTCCCTTCTGGCTTTGCCTTACCCCATTCCTTCCTTGTTGCAAGTGGGAGCTGGGACCTGCAAAAATCCTGGATAGTTGAAGAAAATGGTGGCCTGCATCATTCTGTGCATCATTCTCCAGGTGCTGGAGTTTCTTCCCCACCTTCACACAGCTCTCACACATGGTGGGTGTCTTCCTGTGCCAACCCTCCCTTCCCTGTCTTTTCCCAGGTGTGAGGGTATCTCACACCATCCCCAAACAGGGAAAGCCCCACAGCAGCTCTGAGTAGTCAGAAAAGGGTAAAAAGGTGGGGAAAAGGGTCAGGAACTGCATCAGGGAGGCAGCTCTTGGGCTCTGGCAAGGGCTTGCACTTGATGTAAATATCATGTCACCAATAAAGGGTGAAAATCTGCCCTGTCATCTACTTGTGATAGAGCAGCAGAGGGCACCACACAACAAGGAGCAGCTTCGTGTGGTAGGTAGGAGCGGGGAGAGAAGACGGAGGGGAAGGAGGGAACAGGAGCCGAGATGAGCAAGGAAGCCCAGTCTGGTCCTGAGCACGCGTGTCCTGTGGGGCTGCCAAAGCACAGCTGTAACTATAGCAAGGTTTACAGGAGGGGAAAAAAAGACTACTTTAAATATCCCTTGGCCTACGAAGAGCCGCACCCGAACTGAAAATGTATTTAAATGGATGGCTCAGTTTAATTTTTTAAGTAAATGATGACTGGTTGGTGCATGTACGTATAGCCATACTGGAATACCTGTGCTTTAGGCATTGCTTTACTAGTATAGTTAAGCTAGTTCTACCATCTCTCCTCCCCCTTTCCTTGCAGGCAGTGGTGTGCAGCACTGTGTGGCTAACTAGAGTGCCTTTAGACTGTGCTAACTTGGAACGTGCTGAGTACTTGAGCATCATTATTGCTTTTGTAATTTTTTTAAATAACTAGCACAAGCCGAGCCCACTGATAGTCTAGCTGATATATGCTAGAGCTGTGTTCTGCAAACTACACACAGTTTTTCTTTTTGTTTCGGTCATCTCTGGGTAGCTTATTTCTCTTTGTTCATGTTTGTAATCTACTAGTTAGATAAAAATCATATTCAGTCCTAGCTAGATGTTATAGTCCCAGTAAACTTGTTGACTGAATCATTATAAATGCAGTATTACGACTGAATCACTTGGATATATTACAGGTTCAAACTGCTACTTCTATTTTTCCTCTCTGGAAGATGGGGCTGTGGCATGTAAGGCAAATAGGTGATGGGCACAACGCGGGAGTTTCAGAGCATTAGTCAGGTTTGCATTGGCAGGATGTGTTTAACAGGCAGACATCTGCCAGAAGGGTTAATTACACACTTAAGGGGATACCATAGGTTGGTAGGTTCTGAATTTGCAGCACTGACATGAGTGAGCTAGTACTCCTTGTGTCCTCTGAGGCACCAGGAGTTCCACAGGAGCTTAAAGAAACACTTCTTGACAGTGAGGGTGACAGAGCCCTGGCACAGGCTGCCCAGAGAAGTTGTGGAGTCTCCTTCTTTGGAGACCTTTAAAACCCGCTTGGATGCAGCCCTGTGCCACGTGCTCTGGGTGACCCTGCATGAGCAGGGGGTTGGAGATGACCTCTGAGGTCCCTTCCAACCTTGGGCATTCTATGATTCTATGACTTCTCCATTGTCAGCTCACATGAGGACACCGCTGTTCCTTCTAGTTCTTTAGTCGTTTCTAGAAATATGTTTAGGTTTCCCTGTTCTCTGACACTTCTGTTTCCAGGACCACGGTGGAGACCAAAAGCTGTCCCTGTGGTTATTACTTTGACTGTGATCCCATGCAAACCTAGTCATTAGCCTAGGTTTTTAAAAAGCTAGGCTAATAATTTCAGTATCTGCATAACATGAAAATAGCAGTCCTTTGGAGAATACAAGCTCTTTGATCCATGATGGATTACATGATATCAAGTTGAGGATCTCTGCACCAATTTTATGGTTTATTTGCAGCTGCATGATTCACTTGCAGGTAATGGGGAGCTGGCTGCATTCCAGGTAGCTGCCCAAAGGTGATGTGTCTCAAACTAAATCCTCATAGCATCTAACAAATGACTCTGCTTTCTAAAAGCTGGATGCAGAAGCATCCACGTGGAAGGTATAGTGGTTTAAGAGCAACAGGAATTTTATTTGTTGGGGTCCTCACTATTTTCTCCATGATGGAGTTGGTGTATGAAAAATAAACAACCATGCCCTCGGGAAATACATTCCTACTGCTATAGCAGCAGCACAACAATAGTTCTTTCTCAAAAGCAACAGTTTTCAGCTGTGCTGTTGTAAATTCCCTGAGAGTTTTAGTGAAGTGTTTTAGTCTTGTTCTCACCGAGTGACATAGTACCTCTCTAGAGGGGTAAGCAGTGATGGTCAGGCTAAGTAAAGAAATATGCTGGAAACCAAGCAAAGGGGAGGCCAACAACCTGGGGTGACTACCACACCAAAATTTAGATAGAGATTAAAAATAATAATAATGCTCCAAAGAACAATCATTCCAAAATTCAGTGATTCCCATTTAACTTTTTTTTCCTTATAGTGTTTGAAATGAAATGGTTTCCCTTCTTGCAGGCTTTTTTTAATTTTATTTTGGTTAGCAGGAATGGCTTCAGTACACTCATGCAGTGACAGCTAGCAAATGTTAAGTTTTTAGCAGATGTTGAACATCTTTCTAATTTTTTGAAGAATTAGGGATGTTCAGAAGACAATCTTTAATTCATTTGACAGTGTATTTACTATACCTTTCTCTATCCAATATCTTCTCTTTACTAGAAAGAAGTAATAATCAGTACAGATTTTGTTTAAATACTAGGTTCCAGTTTAGCATTTTCATTTAAGAGGTATGTCAGAATGTATATGTAGCAACACTTGGCTAACAAAATTGTTCCACTCAGGGAAGAAAGAGAAAAAAAAAAAGTTATTTGTTGTAACTATTCCTTTCCGTGTTGTACTTGTAACCACTGTTATGAAATATATTTACTGGTAACACTCTATTCTTGACCTCCTTTAGGTTCATGCAATATAATGCAACCAATTTATTTGGGGTCTCAACAATCCCTTTCCTCCTAAATATTGTTATTCTGTGACAAAGCAAATACTATAGATGATGGCTCCCTTTACTTGATGCTTGTTGGAGTACGAAAAGCAAGCAGTTATATTAGAGATCACTTGAGGTACCTTCAAGACTGAATGATCTCGGGATCCTGTGATCTCAAGCAGGCAAAGTATTTGCCTCTTAAACAAAGTGGTGACCAGTGACAGGATAAGGGGTAATGGATGTAAGTTGCAACACAGGCAGTTCCATCTCCATGTGAAGAGGAACTTCTGCACTGTGAGGTTGCCAGAGCCCTGGCACAGGCTGCCCAGGGAGGTTGTGGAGTCTCCTTCTCTGGAGGTCTCCAAACCCACCTGGATGCCGCCCTGTGCCACATGCTGCTGGGTCCCTGCTGGAGCAGGAAGGTTGGACCAGATGATCTCTAGAGGTCCCTTCCAACCTCAACCATTCTGTGAGGCTGTGAAATCCCTCACAGCCTTGCACATGTCCTTCTGGGACCAAAGCACACGGGCACGGTGCTGACGCAACGTGGGCTCTTTTGACAGGGAGTGAAGATGTAGCCCTGCAGTTAGAGCCTCGTTCTTGGCTCTTTGAACACTGCTGCTTTATTACAGTATCACGCAAAGCAGGCGTGTTTAATGTTTAAACTTCCAACGACAAATGCCTTCGGCAAACATATTTTATGTATTTATTCAGTGCTCCTTAAGCGCCTGTCGCCTTAGCAGCTAAGGTACTGCTCTTTTTTTTTAATATTATTAAAATTAAAAACATATCAGAGCAGAGGAGATATTAAAGAGTACCTGCAAGATTGGGATGCGCCCTACTTGCAGACCCCAAATATGCAAAATTCAACAACACACCAACCCTCTCGGCCCATGAGATTTTACGATAATCAGCTAAGACCTCTCTCCACTTCCTTCCAATCCATGAAGTTCTGCAAATTGCAGCCTCAAGCCTTCTGCCACCACGAGGGCTCACATTTTCTTCACTCTCCTGCTTCACCCAAGCAGAAGTTGTGGTGTAATCGCAAGAGCACAAAGGTGCCGGGCTGCTAGGGAAAGCTTGGAGCACCAAGAGGCTCCTGACAAAACTGTGACAACTGCAACGTGGTACATGGCCAAATCCCCAAAGCATGTGTGAAAAGCTCAGCCTTGAGCCTTCAGCATGTGAATTTGGGGGAAATAAATTTGGTCTTCAACAATTTTGTCGTTAATAAAAACAGGCTTATGCACGGTATATAAAAGCAAAGGGGAGACGCATCACCACAAGTAGCTAAGCCTAAACCACACATCCTAAATCACAGCTATTCACCAAACACCTCTCAAGGCATGAGGTAACCTGGAGCAAAGGAGCTTCTGGAGCAAAGCACCCTTTCTGGAGGAAGGCCAAAAGGAAAACTATCAACTTAATATCCAAAGCAGCAATGCTGCCCTAAAATATTGCCTCAGGCTAGGAGGACACAGGGTCATCAGCCTACTGGTCACAGCTGGGAGCTGCTTGCATCTAGAAGGGCAGTCGGGGCAATAGACATGTCGGGGACCCCTCATAGCTGCAACAGACCCAGGGCTAAGCGGGAAGCTCAGGTCTCTGTAGAGGAGCTGAAGACACATCGAAACCAGCAGGACCTTCATCCCACAGCCCCAAGAAGCAGGAGATAGGTGGGAGCTCCATGAGCAGCTACATCCAAAGAAAAACAGCCCTAGGTAAAAGGAGGTCAGAAGGACCAAGATGCTTCTTTCATTAAGTAGTTAGAAAGGCCAGGCACCCCAGAGGGTCCTGCTTGGCCCAAGCAAGCCCCAAATCTGAGCAAATCTGGCAGCCCCTTCCAAGGAAAAAGATCAAGACCATCCAGCAGCAAGCCAAGCTTCCTGGTCCTTCCCTATTTCTCCCCCCATCCACATCCTTGATCCCAAATCACAGGGATCTCCTCCCGGTGCGAGACGAAGAGGCAGAAGGTGGCAATCAAGCAGCACGTGGAAAAATAAAACAGAAGATAAATAAAATAAACATGCGCCAGGAAGAGAGAGAAGGTGTTTGCACCTGCAAAAAGGCATGCAAATATTCGTGCAAAATTATCCAGCGACCTCCAGCTCAACTTTTCAGAGCTCAGGTGAGCAAATACATTGCTGATTTTATAGAACGGGACCCACAGGTACCATGTTTGCTTTATCTGTCATCTGCAACGTTTAAAATAAATTGGCTAAATTGTCTTCCAAAGACTAATGGCTTTTTCCCCCCCCTCCTCCTTAATAAACTTTCAGGAGTGTCTTTATTGTTATGTCTAATTTTAGAGAAAACTAACATTTCCTGAGATTCAATTTCTCTCATAATTGTTGGAAGGAAACTAAATTGTCTGCTGTAAACATTCGCTGTATTGTGCAAAAAGTATCTTTATTACAGGCCCCTGAGAATATCAATAAAACTCCCAGTCCAAGCCCTTCCTCACTTCTTTCCTTTTTTCTTTCTTTTCTTCTTTTTCTTTTTTTTTTTTTCAGCCAGCTCTTCTCCTTTTTATACTTGGTGCTGTCAGTTCAGACATTCTGCAGCCAAGACACAAGAACTTAAAATATATTATTTAACAATCAAGGGTGAAATAAAGACTGTGAACAGTAAGATTCTCTCTGCCTTCTCTCTCAATGCTTTCTAGTACCAAAAAGGAGACCAGCTATTGCATTTTTCCGTGAGCTTGGAGTTGATAAAAAAATCTCATTAGTTTAGTCTGACATATACTCAATACAGCCTATGTACATTTTTTTTTTTTCATTTTATTCTGCAGTTGCAAAAATGATCCTAAATTTCATCAGATTGGAATGAAAACTGTGGCCTTTGAGTGTTTCCCTTTAAGGGTCTTATATTTATTCAGAATTCATGAATCATTTTCCAGTAATACAACTATAATTATTCTTAAAGTGTTATGTTTGAAGGTTTAACACGAAATACTTGCAAAAAGCTCTTTTCCACTTTGATAATTTGTCATCTTCATGGTAATCAGATCAGGTAGCACCTTCATACAGCAGCCAAGAAAATCCAGCTAGGTCCAAACCTCATACTTTTCACTCATGTTTTAATTAAACGTGGTAAAAGCTGAATCATAATTTGCCCTTTGCAGGGTACACAGGCCTGAGCTAACCAACCTCAGATCTGATGGCTGCTGAGGGGCAGCTTGGACTTGAGGCTTGAAGGCTTGGATTGGGAATTCTATTGATATTCCCAGGAGCCTGTAATAAACATACTAGGCTGGAATAAACCCCATTTGGACTGGGCTTGGCTAGGAATTTTATTGATATTCCCAGGAGCCTGTAATAAACACACTAGGCTGGGATAAACCCAACTTGGACTTGGTTGAGTGGCTGCTGACTGGGACAGTGGTGTCACCATCAGCGAGGCTGTGCACTGCATCACACACCTAAGTGTCAGTCCTACGTAGACCAGTGCTGGTGAGCCAAGTGCCTTGGGTGCTTGCAGAGCACATGCTCAGCTCCTTGGGGACCTGCACTGCATGCTCGCCTCCTTGACACAATCATTGCATGGTCTCCATGTTCTCCTCCCTGCATTTCCCATCACTGGGTTATTCCCATCAACATTTCCATCAACGTTATTCTCCCATCAACGCACCATGATAGGAGGAGGAATGATAGCACAGCGAGGCCAGGGGGGACACAAGTGAGTAGACACCGTGGGACGTACGACCCCGAGACATCCCTCGCCTCTGCACCGTGCACGGGATGCTCCACTTTGTGCATCAGCCCACGGACAGGGCAGAGCATCCTCGAGAGCCAGCCCAGCGCAGCGGAGGCTTCCTGTTTGCACGGGCCTTCATCCAAACTCCGGAGGGGAAAATTACACTTTCTTGCTCAGGCACGGGGCTCCCGAGTAACCTCCAGCCAGTTAATCATGCTTTTATGATGGAACATCCAAACAGTGGCTTGGTTTTGCTGCTCCCAGGGGAGTAGGAGAAGTAATCAATCAGTTTGGAAAGGAAATCCCAAGGGCATTTTTTTCTTTTTCTTTCTCTCTCTCTCTCTCTCTTCCCACCTCCCCCACCATATTTCCATAGCACTATATTTATATGAAAAAACATAAATCCTACCCAGAGGTCCCTTGCAGAAGTGAGCCAACCTCTCACTTTGGAAGCATGAGAACCTGGACTACCCAAGGCCACGAAGCAATTGTGCACAGGCTTACTGCTTAGATTAGACATTTCCTATAGCCCAGCCAAAAGGGATCTTTGGTTTGAGTCAGACTCCTGAAAGACTGGGAAAGACCTTGGGAAGAGAAGCAAACCTGATGGTGTGATGGAGCGAAGCACACAGTTTGTGCAGTCACCCAGGACACGTTGGTGGAGCTGCAGTCCTGGACTCCGAGTCCTGTTCCCTGCTCCCAACCTGCTGTAGCCGCCTAGGACCTTTCCCCTGGCTGCAGATCTCTGCTTGGACATTCCCAAAGACCTCATCCTCCCTCCTGGCTTTGCCCCTAACCCTAAATCTATCAACAACCTCAACTCATTGACAACATGCATGTCTACTTAAGAATTCAACCACTGTGTGTTGCTCTTCAGAGCTTGCCAGCCCTACAAGGCATCTCTGCATCACCCGACAGCTACCTGCAATTGTGTAAGATGCTATTTTTCTCCCCTGAGTAAACTCAATAGAAACAGTGACTATTCATTGCAGCTCCAGGAGCTGCCCGGTTCCATTATCTTTTCTCTCGGTGACGTTTGGTGGCCGCTTCTCAAACACCGAATTGTTAACGGCCTCAGAGTCCTTGGAGACCCAGGGGTTGAAGGCAGTGTTCGTTCTGCTGTAATACATTTTATTATGATTATTATGATTATTATTTTATCTGAGCATGGCAGCCAACCTCACACGAGCAAAAGAAGCTTCTGTTGCTAGGACTAAATTATAGGAATCGCTTCCTGCCTGCACCTTTCAGAAAATTTCACTGGCACATAGGAGTTCATGCAAAATTCAGGAGCTTGGATGAGCAGCTGTAGCCAAGCTCACCTCCAAAACCCCCACCTGGGAGGGTTTCCATTAGCCACTGATTATAATAAATTACGCGCAATAGTCTATTGTTCATTTTAAAATAGCACATGACATTTTTCCTGAATTGTCTGCTGAGAAAGACATTCAATATCTACCAATGCCTTCCCTCTGTGTTTTTCTTCTCTGGCACAACATATAAAATACTGCAATACGCCACAAACAGCAGGGAAAGAGCAAAATCTGTATGTTAAAACAGAGGCGCGTGCTGCAGCGCGCACCCCCAGCTCCCACCCCTGCTGCACTGCCCAGTGCTGTAGCTTTTCTCTTTGACTTTGAGTCCCTACAAAACTCTCACTTCTCTGAGCCTGCAGTACCTTTTTTTTTGTGCTATAGCAATGTTTATGATGCGTCATTGCACAGGGACCGGTGAATCATCCACTCTTCTGTTCTCCTACCCACTCCACACACCGCTCTAGGCTTTGCAAACACTCAAGTTTTGCAGAATGGAAGATGCAAGGAGGTGAGAGAGTCAAAGCCAAGGAGCACGGCAGGGGCTGACATGCAGGATCATCCCAAATGTTCCATGCTGAGGGAACAGGGGTCATTCTTTAAAGTCTGCTACTAGCTATAAATGATTTTCTCCAAAACTGAATGTCTTGTGATCACTATCTGTTCCCGTCATATGTAATTGGCTCAAGCAGTCAAGTTCAGGTGATTCTAAATGAGACACTGGTCCATCTCCTCAAAGTTAAAACCAACGTGTTTCTTCAGACAGAAGACCCACTGGACTCCTCAGAACCACGAAAGCTCATCAGGGGACACAATTGGAAACTGCACCAAGACCATCCTCATGGAAGGCTCTGATTTTTCCTCCACCACTCAGCCTTTAGCACTAGACTCAAGCGTCAGTCCAGGCTCCCACTATGGCTTTCTGGGTCTTCCAATTCTTCCTGTCAACCTTCTTCTGGAAGGACCAAGACAGAGGTCACAGTGGCCAAGAGGAACCTACACAGGTCCCAATCCCAGGGATCCGTGTCTCCCAACTGCTGTGTTTCCCCTGCGATTCATCCCAGATGGGTGGGAGGCCCTGGAGGTGGGAGGACGGCGCATCTGCCACTGTTGTGACAAGGTTTTACGGCATGTTTTATAACAGCAGCCTGCCAGGATGCTCAGTCTGCAGCATTAGTACACAGCAAGGAAAGTGTTTCTGCAGCTCCCCACCCCGTCGTTAACTTCTAATTACGCTGCTGCTTCCTTCTTCCTTATTGCTTATTTACCAAACAGCCTTATTGCAACGTCCGGCTCCCTATAACCCGCAAATCCATTGTTATGCTAAAAACAAATGTTCCAACGTTATTTATTATTTGATAAACCTCGCGTAACCCTGAATGAGGACATTAAATGGCAAGAACACTACTTCAAAATCCCATTTTAAATAAGTCACCAAGACAGCTGTGCCTTTATAAAACACATTAGAGTGGCACTCAGAGCACATATGGCTCAGGGATATATACAAATTATACAATTTCTGTCATTCGATCAAATAAGAGGGACGTTTTGACCCCAGAAATGAGTCAAATGCAAGTTGTAATTCAAGCCCCACCGGAGGCCCCTGTGGTAATGTATCCTGACGGCTGATCCAAGAGCCCTGACCATTTGACCCATAAGATCAGCGAGTTACTGTATCTATTATGGCTAATACAGACCCAAGCTGGGAGACGGATGAAGACAAACAGGTAAAAGGGCAATAGATACAGGAGATAAATGCCGATTTGAACGCGCCCGAGCACACAGATACGTATGCAGATCGATTCCAGGTGTGCTGAAACACAGGCGTGCATAATGTAAGTGCAAAGCTGCTCACGCGGACACGTAGGGAAGCAGATTTTATACACGTGTGGGTGCACACGACAAGTGCAGTAATCCTCCTTAGCTCCATTTCCACCGTTGCATCAGTACAGCCTCCAGAGACAGCCAAGCTCCTCCTCCAAAGCACAAAAAATTCCATCCTACATCTTACACAACGTGCTAGCAGCTGGAATCAACCTCCTAGTATACAATACAGTATATAGGTATAGGCAGTCTTCAGTAGAAAGCCATCAGGTCCTCCATCCTTTGCAGTAAGCTCAGGACCATTCACTCCCAACTGCCCATTTAGCAGCCAGAGGAAGAGGACACAGATGGGACAAGCCCAGCAAGTGATCTCGGCCACCCAATGCTTGCCCTATACAAGGGGCAGAGGTGCCAGAACAAGCCAAGGGTTGCAGCTAAGCCTGCTTCCCACTCCAGCATCCCACTCTTGAGCAATGGATTTCTCCTGTGTTTCTCAACTGTAACAAGGGACCGTGCTATTTTCTTATGGGGTATTTCGAGGCAGAGATAATTAATATTTATAAAGCATCTGCAGACCCTTCCTGTGAGTGCAATCATCTTGCCGTCAGCCACCCGCCCCAATTCCCATCCCATTACGCAGGAATTTCCCAGACATTGCCTTTACTGGGGTTCATTTCCCCATCACAAGGCTCTTACTCAAAGCCTTTGCTTACTTATTTTGCAGACAGTTTTATCTCTTTCAGTGGCTTTTCCCCCCTTCATTCTCCTCCTCGGGGTTTTGCCTTGCCGAGCTCCTTCCCTTTGTCTGGGGTAGGAGAAGGGGAGGAAGAAAAGAGAGGAAGGAGAATGACAGGAGTGAGGACTGACGTGCTGCCGGCTGCCTGGGACACAACAGATCCCTCACTCATCTCCAGGGTCGGGTGGCCACAGTGGCTCGATCAGATGTCGCCTTGCGTTTCTGTCCCAGTCCCGCTCGGGCATTGGGTTACGTTCTGCATCGGCCTCATTCCCGAGCTCGGATGTCCCTGCTTGTTCGGCTGAACAAGGGCAGGTATTTGCGCCAGGCAGAACGTGTCTGCACAGTCCCAATCTGTCAGCGTTTCCATTCGGTCTTCGGCTCCTGTATTCCTGCACCGAGCCCTCCAAGGCCTTTCGGGATAAAAACATGCAAT
>JAVCKT010032234.1:0-13504 GCA_032273925.1 Rhynchotus rufescens | reverse complement strand
CAGGGGGGTTGGACTCGATGACCTCTGAGGTCCCTTCCAACCTTGGGCATTCTATGATTCTATGATTCTATGATTTGATTCGTTCAACAAGAATGCTCTTTTCCCAGTGCCTTGCACATTGTCAGCTCACCAGGACTTTCCCATGTTCTTTCAATGCTGTGAACTGAAAGATGAGCACATTTCCATCTTGATCATGAGTTCAAAGCTAGTAATCCCATTCTGCTGGTGCCTGAAGACCTGGTCAGGTTTGGTGCACTATTTTTCATCTTTACTTGCTCTGC
Source organism: Rhynchotus rufescens (assembly GCA_032273925.1). NCBI lineage: Eukaryota > Metazoa > Chordata > Aves > Tinamiformes > Tinamidae > Rhynchotus > Rhynchotus rufescens. The sequence goes on along the minus strand of JAVCKT010032234.1, from coordinate 13,223 downwards.
AGTTTAGACATCCCTCTGAAGTGAAGGAGATAGTGATAGTATGTGGTCTTCCTATTGTTTTTTACATGAGACATGATTCATGACATGTCTCATGGAAAGGGTCAACAACTATATAATCACAGAGGGATGCACAGGAATGAAAGAAAACATTTTGATAACAAATGTTTAATGTTTAATAATTAATTAACTTTCTTAGATCTTGTTTGGGAGAGCAGTTTAAAACTATTTTCCAGAGAACTAAATAACTCTTAATCAAGGAGAAATACATCTTTATGTGGAATTAGTTGCATAGAACTGAAGTAGATTTTTTTCAGGTTGTTGTTCAAAGAATCAGTAAATGTTTAAGATATTATCTACAGTAATCAGTAACTATTTGCAAAATGCATACAAATATTTATTAACTATCTCAGATCCTCAAATCAGAATCTTTTACAAGTTGTAGTTTCAATTCCAGGTTGATGTAAATTGACTTTTCTTCACTGAAAGAAGTGAAGAAGTGCACGTTTCCCTTGCAATCAGTTTACACCAGCTGAAGTTCTAGCTCTGTAAATGCAGCACAGCATTGAGAACTCATACCCGCTGAAAAACATGTAGTCCTCTATATTTTATTACAAAAAAATCTTTAATATCATTCTATAAACACTGGACAGGGTCTTGGGTTCTTTAATAAAAAGCTCATAAACAATTTGTTTCTGACAAGTCCATACCAAAATACCAGCTAAAGGCTGAACCCTGTGAGTCTCTACAAGGGACGGGAAGGAACTGTGTAAGGAAATTGCCCTGGGCTGTAGGTTATCAGCTCCCTTGTACTCCTCCTAAAACGGCAATTCTTATCATTTAAACTGTGCAGTATTGATCTTTCTCTGTCCTTTAACCTCATCCTTTTATTTTATTTGTGTGTATAACAATTTCTTTTTAGCATAGCTGAAAAAGCCGCTTAGAGAATGAGTGCTCAAAGACCCTGATTTGAAAGTTCATCTGTGACTTACTATTTACATTGTAATTTGGCTCACTTCAAAGAGAGGGGTTCACATTCTTTTGCTACCACTTCTGCTGCCTCTGCCTTGGAGGTAAAAGACAAAGCTGGGTTGTGAACATTTTTTCAAAGATTATAAGGTAAAAGGGAAAAAAAATGAATAGCCTTATATAGATATTTTTTCCTCATAAAAAAAATGCAGAGCTATGACAGATATATTGCTTTTTTTTCTTTTTTTTCCTTTTGCTTTTCCTTTCTGATGCTTGTTCAGACTTCATGGCTTCAAGGTGAATTTAGAGAATGTTTCAAAAAATTTCAAAACTCTTGGACTGAAATGGCACTATGGCTTTCCATGAATTACAAAATTGCAAGGACAATTTTCCTATGCTACTGAGAAACTGCACGTTGAATTAAAAAGGGGCAAAATCCTCAATTAAAATGTAGAGGCAAAAAAAAAGGAATTTTCTTACATTTCCTGTCACTTGGATGAGTCAATATAATTTAAATCAAATGCTGGAGAAGAAAGGAAAATATTCTTTCTGATCCAGACTTTGTGAAGTGCTAGGGCAACTTATGCATTTATTTTTAAGAAGGCTCTGTGTCTGGTAGATAGGCAGACTATGGCTTTGTGGCAAGCAAAGGTCATATGGTCCTAATAACATGCCAGGATCTCAAAGACTGTACGAAGCCCAGTGAGATTATGTTTCACTGACTAGTTCTTTAGTTCAAGGAGGATGTTTTAAATTTCTTTTAACTTACCAATTAATGTTTCAGTCTTCTCTCGTAACAACAATGAAAATAAGATATTTCTGAATTCTGAAGGCATTGTCAGGAGTTTCTGACAGTCAATTGACTGCCAGGACTTTCTGCAAATGGCTGATGCTGCTTCTCACTCGTGTCTCTGAACACACCAGAGAGCTAAGTGTTGCTCTGTCTAGTAGGGTGATACTGTGTACATATAACTGTATTTTTTTTTCCTCTTTGGAAGATTACTACTAATAGGAAACAAAAAATGTTTCCTTTTTTTTTATAAAGCATTCTGAGCATTCAAGGTAATACTGAAGGTAGTTATTTTCCATATGATAGTCCTCCCAGTGTCAGATAATGATAACGATTTTGCAGCCTTTGAAATCCTGAATCAAAATTGCTCTACCTGTGTTTTCATTATTACTGTTTTTTTTTTTCCAAAAAGCTTTACAAAGGAAAGACAACATGAGCACCCCACTTGTATTGTGTGGGCGTGTAGTTGTCTCTGTATAATAGATTCCCTAATGTTCTTGGATATAATGTATAGCATTGCACATGTTGAGCTCTGGATTTCCAAACTCCATTTTCAGTCTCAATAATAGCCTTTCATTCAGCCAAAGGATTTACTCCTAATTACAAACCGATGTGCTTTTTGTTCTGCTGTCTGGTCAGACAGTATCTTAGGCATCTCGTCACTGTCATTCAGGGAAAGTACCAGTGCATGTCAACATGCTTTTGAAAACTTTTGACTTTTCTAAGCACGCAGTTATAGATTTTTAAGAATGTCTCCTATACATTTACTACTGCTAGTGATAAGCAATTGCCAAGGCAATACTACTGGAATGATACCCTTTTGGATATTCACTGGTACTCACTTTGTGTTTTTGGATGTATTAGATGAGAATGGATGGTGAGAGGAAAAGAGGAAGACATGCATGTTTTGCTGTTTCCCTCCATACACATCTTTTTGAATGAATGTCTCTTTGAAAAACAATTTGTTGAATGCAGTTTATATTATAATGTAAAAATTTGTTCCCCTTCATTTAATAACAAATGAATGCTTTCTGCAGCACTTTCAGTTTTGAGCTATATTTTGAAAGAAATCTTACTGCATTTTTAAACACTAGAGACATAATAAAAATATCAGTAAATAGATATATTGGGTTTGATAGTCTTTTAGCAATTCCATTAATTTCTGTTCTTCCTCGTACTTTACCTATGGAATTGCTGCCAACTTAAGCCTGCATTCAGACATACGCAGTTAGTTTGCACTAATTTATGGAGTTTGCAGTTGTCCGATTCTTACAGAACTAATCATGAAGCAAATTATACTGCAGGAAAGTCACACTTTCCTCCTTAAAAGAATTCTGCAGGGATGGAAAAATCTTGTGAATGTTTACAGGGAGCTCTTCTGAGCCGGAAGGGCACTAAGGTAGAAAGCAATAAGGTAATTGGGTGATTGAGGCTGAGTATCACGGTGGTCTGATAAGAGCAGGAATCAATGTTTTGTGCTGGTGAATGACAAATCACATGTTAAGACTATTCTGTGAAAGAGCTTGAAAGGAATGACAGGGAGCTTTTGCTCCGTATGATAGAGAATAAAGAGGCAAAGAAGGATGCAGAGAGAGAGAGAGAGACAAAACTAAAGGTACAGGTAGAGGCTGATCTCTGCATCAGCAATGGATGCAGAAGGACAGGATGGTAATTGTGAAAGCTGGAAAAGAGGATGTTTTATTAATAAAAACTCAAGCTAACATAGCTCTTATCAGAGGTATATATCAGAGATATGTGAATGAATAGGAAGAACCCTTGGAAATTTCACAAGGAAATAAATAAGTCAAATTATAGGTGAGGACGTTAACCATCTTAGGATAGTGCTCTTGTCTATGGTAATCAAACAACATAGTAATAAGTAATAACAAATCTAATTTAGATACATTGAATATTATGTCATGGCTAGGAATCAATGAGGAGGCAGCAGAGATATGTCAGAAATATAGTGTGGGTGGCAGGGGAGTGGAGTTGAAAAGCAGATCTGTGAATTGCCATATTAAATCTATGTCTATGCATTAAATTGCCTCAAGATATGTTGTAGAAAGAGAAGGAAATAGGGGTTAAGGACAAAATCCTTGGAACTGTTGCCAAAAAAAAATGTAAAAGGGAAAGGAGGTTACTCAAGAGAATAGGCTAATGGAGTTTTTCTAGAAGACATGGAGAAGACGGAGTTGTGGGAGTCAAGGAAGGACACTTCTGAGAAGAAGATGAGTTATCAAGATCAAAGGCTTAACAAGCTAAGGGGGAGAAAAATGAGAGATTTGGGGTTGAGCACAAAGTAGAAAAAGCCAGAAGAGAGAAGAATAAAAAAGTGTGAGAGCAGTTATGAGGAAGGCTAAGATGAGGAATTAATAAAAGCTCAGAAGAGAACAGCTAAGAAGTATCTTGGTTTGACAGGGAAAGAGGAGCTGTATGATGGCAAAAGTGAGGTGAAGGTACTTATCATTTTTGTGACAAAAGGGCACATGAACTGTTTTTCCTAAGGAAGAACACCTTAAAAAAAGCATTGCAGTATCATCAGTGGTAACAATCTGGCAAATGTGTAAGAAATAAAATAGAAACACTAATAAGTGAGAAGATACTCTGGCCTCTCAAAGAAAGCAGGATTAGTATCTGATTTCTTTATGTGATGACATTAAGAGATAAAGCACATTAATCTTCTTTACTACTTATGATAATATAACAGCTTGTATATTACCATGCTAATACAAATGCTAAGCAACCCTCAATATGCTTAGATCTAGTTTCTTATGTGTACAACATGGTCACTTTTTTATATGTTATTGATGATTCTCTAACAGAATCAAAAAAAAAAAAAAAAAAAAACCCTTGATTAGAAATTGCAGTCACTGCAACCAAACTAAAACAGTTCAGTATTCGAGACTGGTAGCAGTGACTTGTAACTTTTAGCCAGGTACCTGTAGAAATCAGAACAATATATAATATATATAAAAGTGACAAGGAATAATTAAATACAATATGAGGCCATAATGGTCATTAAGAGGTTGATCGTGACTGAGATTCCATGAAAAAACACACACACAAAAAAAAGAGTGAGATACTTGATTTGGGATTCACAAGGTCAAAAACAAGAATACAGAAACAAAAATTAATGGCTCATAGAATGGGTGATGACTTGAATAATCTCTTTATGGTTGGATTGTGAGTTCTTATGGATACTGAGGACTATTTCTTTTAATGTGAATTTAAGAGCTTTTTCCACTTTCCTTGTTATTTTTCCCCCCTTGTTTTAATTCTGCTTGGGGTAAACCTTCCAAGTACAGCCATAGGATTAATGAGAACGGATCTTTGGGTTTAAGTATTCTGTCCCTGCAAAGGATTGATTCAGGGCAATAGATTGGCTTCTGTGCAAAACAATTAGCAGAGCGGAGAAAATTTGCCTAACAGGGATGCAGATTAACCTGTCGAAGTGGATCAGGAGTCTATGTGCCACAGAAAAGGGAAAGGTTATAAAAGCACAAAGACCATTTGTGCTTTGACCATTTTCTCTGGTGGAGGTAGAGATAATTTGCTTCAGGGCCCTACCAACGCAGGGAACATCCTGACTACTTCATCAAAGGGGAACCACTCAGACTTCAAAGCAAGGGTGTGCGAGAGTGAGTGCTACCATGCTGAAGCTATTTCTTATTAGCAAACATTTCATTTCATATATTAAATAAAGAGCAATTGGGTTAGAACCTTTTGCAAAGTCTGTGTCCACATCTTACAGAGAGAAACTGTATCTCAGCCCTTCAGCAAAATACTGAGGCAACTAGTGGGAGTAGTTGCCAGATCCTTTATCTTTAAAATTTCAACTTCAGAGCTCCAGCTAAAGAAGAATCGGAGGCAAAATTTGCATTGTAAGGGTGAAAATTTGGTTCTAAACACAGATACAGTACCTGAGCCACTGAGCTAAGGCCCTTTATAGATCTGGGGAAACTGGACCAGACCTTTCATCAAGTACAGAGATAGCCCAACAATTAACTTCAATCATGCTATGCTGGAGTGAATAATAAAGAAATATGTTAAAAAATGTATGTTTCTTTCCATCTGAACAGTGCTCCTGCTTTTGCTAACGTGTCCCATATCTTTCCTTCAAGGTGAGAGCCTGAGCACAATGATCTAAGTAGGACTTGAAGGGTGCCTAGGCCTTGCACTCACTCTGACAGATTTGGCATAGAATTCTTTGCCTTTCATCGTGCCTGACTCCTTCTTTTGCTGGACAAATTGCTTTGCTGCTGACATTATGAGGATAAAGCATCAGCCAAAACTAAAGAAGCATCTAAATTTGGCCTTAATGTGAATGAAAAAGGAGAGTGCAGTCAGGATGAAAGAAGTTCAGGACTTCAATGCTGAGGCCAACTACCCGCCCCGCTTTCAGGTCTGCAGAGAGCACATATTGCCATTATTTGATATGATAGACCTTAGTGTTTCTTCATGCACGCTGCTGCATGACCTTGCTGTTTCAAGAACATTTTTCTTTGGGGCTTCTGGGAATCTGTTTTTGTTTTCACTGCTGACCTCTAACGATAGATGTGTCTGATCTTATGTGACAAATATTTTCAAGCATCACCTAAGTTTGTGAGCTGTATTTGCCAGCATTTTTTCCAACTCCTTCCCTGATCAAAGAAAAGCTTTGATATAAATAGATAGATAGCATTTTTATGGTAGCATTTATTTGATACCTGTTACCATAAATGATTTCTTTTGCATGTCAGAACTGGCTGGGGATAGAACAAGTGCAACTCTACTTTTGTTGTCTATTAGGACAGTTGCACCCAGGGAAGAATAAAATTATATATTTACTTCCCATTTTGTTGCATCAGAATGCAAGCATACTAACTTGCAGTATCTAATTCATTACTAGTTTTCAATTAGCATTGTAATTAATTAATGGATTGATTTTGTTATTTTAACACCATAGAACCATAGAATTCTGAAGGTTGGAAGGGAGACCTTTAGCAATCATCTAGTCTGACCCCCCTGCACACTCAGGGTCACCTAGAGCCAATTCATATTAATCAGGATTAAACCACTTTTCTGTGGTTCTATGGATATTCAAATATTAAAAAAGAGGAACACTGTTGAAGAGTAAATCTGGCCTAGTTTTTAAGGTAAAGGCCCTGGTATAAAGGGCCTTTAGTAGATTGTGCTTCAGTTACAGTCAATATATAAAACTGACAAGCAGCTGAAGGGCATATTTTCATTTGGGCATGTGAAATATTTGCTAAAATCCAAATGGAGACACCAAAAGTCTGTGTTTCACTATCAAAATAAGTAAGGATTTGTGAATAGTGTCCCAATGGCATTCATCACCTTGGAAGAGAGATATATTTTTCACTTTAGATGGCTTGTCCCCCTACTGTATGGTAAAGCGGTACCACTGGAAAATGTGGCATAGCAACATGAAGTAAAGAATCTCTGTGAGAAACAGAAACAAAAATCAAAGATCTTGGGTGTCCCAGCCAGTCCATTACTTGCAGTAACATCCTCTGGGAAATATTAATAGGCATAGCAATAATGAAATCTAAATGAAGAAAAAGAATGTTCAGTTTTAGGTTCCCATGTTTAAAAATTTGACCTTAAGTTCCCTATGCCTCATTTCATATGTCTTAAAGATTTGTAATGATATGTAAGGCATAATGAGTTTTCAAAGAACCTTCATCTTATGATCTTTACATATTCCTCTCTTTTAAATATATGCCTAAGATGTCAGGAAAATGATTTTCAAGTGCAACCTATTCCAAGAATCTGGAGCACAAAAGTAACCAAATACTAAAGCTCTTACTTTAGTATTTTTACTCCAGTTGATTTTTAAGTTAGTGCAGGGCAAGCATAACAAACTTTTCAGCAGTTGTTAACTGAGCATTACATATTTAACCACGAATCATGAGTGTTACATTTTAAGATATATGGTTGAATTGTGATTTAAGTTCCAATTGAAAATAATACATTTTTTGTTTTAACATATGAATTAAACAGGGCTCATGATCAACCAAATCATTTTGTTCTGCTTTAAATTGTGATTAATTTAGCATCTTTTAACTTGACTTCCTTGTTGCCCTTGTAAACGCTCTTGCTGTTTATTTGCTCCAGGAAAGACAGGAATTTCACGACATATTTTCTGAACTAGTCCATAATGGCTCTGATCCCAGCAGATACTAATCTTCTTCAAACTTTAGAAAATTACAGACCTAGCTTTACTGGAAAGTGTCTGTGGATCTGTGAAAAAGAAACCTCAGAGAATTAAAATTCAAAATATCCAAAAGTTTAGAGAGCATTCAAGGTTCACCTTCAGGAGCACCGAGCAGCATAAACTTGCAAAAAGCGGAATGTGATTACAAAACATATTGGTCAGGTTAAGTGCAAATAAGATTGGTTTAGGGTATTGGAAGGAAAAGAAAATTCTACAATCTTTCTGTTGGCTTAGTTGTATGATAAACAGATCTGATAAGATCAATAGATCAAAATGGGGATTAAATTTCCAATTGTAGCATGAGTGGAAAAGGTTGGCACAATGGCTCAAATGTAACATGACTAACCGTGAGGAGAGGTGATGTGCTGAGAATTCAGCCAAGCAGATATTACAATCATTACAATATTAAAAAACCAAGCAAATATTACAATCAACTAGTGCATAATATTTGAAACAAGCAGCCAGGAAGAATAAGTAGTTGATGATTTATGTTAGAAATAAAAATATGCATATTTTAGTGCTCTGCTAAGTTAGCAGAATATTCTGTTGGAGATCTTAGAGTATCAATAATTGTGCTTTACTTGTCCAGTATAATGAGTCTAGCAGCCTTTTTGTACTTAAGGTGTCACATCCCATCTTCAGTCAGATGAACAATATAGAAGCAAAGGGCTGCTGTTGCTGTTTATTAATGTGTAAAGGAATACCATTGCTTGTCATCCCTACACTGTGAGCTCAAGATCATTCAGCTCCTCAGCAGCAACAGCAAAGGGTTCCCAGTGCGAGAAGGGGCACCCATGGCACCTTCAATTGTCGGCCTCGCACTGCAGGAGCCAGATCCTCAGGTTTGCATGTACAAAACCACATAGATATGATTTGTGGGCTTTTTTTCTTTTTTCTTTTTTTTTTTTTTCCTGATTCTCTTATTTGTGTCAATGTGCAACCTAAGCTCTCTGTGCATCGCAGATCCTTGGAATTTTTCCTGCAATGGTAATTCACCCTAAGAATTGAAAATGTAAATTTATCTCAAAAGTATAATAAGCTCACCCAACTGAAACAAAGCAGAAGAATATACACACCTGTGCCTTTTTACTGAATCCAATATATAATACTTCCAAAAACACATTTTAAAGTGTATTTTTAAAGTGGTACCCTTAAATCAGCCTAGGACATTGAAGTCAGCAGTAATCCATTAAGTACTATTTTTGTATGCATCATTCACATGCCATATCCTAAAAATCAAGCAATGGGAACACCTGCGATTCATCAGCACTGCAAGAAGGGGCTCCCTAGACCTCAGACTTCTCCCACATCCCCATAGCACCAGATCTCCCAGAATTTTCTACTTCTACCCAGCACTCACTGCTTTTTCATAGCTTCTCCAAGAATACAGCTTATCCAAGGGCTCTTTTTCATGTCTTAGAAGTTAAATAAGTGTAAGTAGAATATGTGTAGGTTGTCTGAGGTGCACGTTAGAAGTATGATAATGCAGTGTAATCATCTGCAAAATAGCTACAGCTTCTTAAGTTTCCAAAGAAAAGTAGAGGTCAACCATATACTGAAAACCAAACTTAGTTAAAAACAAGAAAAAAAAAAGATAGTTTCAATGAAGGACCTGACCGTAGAATGAAAAAGGATGGTTAGAGATGACATACATGTAATAATTACAAAACTAAAGTCTGCACGGTCCATTAATTATCAGTACAGGAAATAAATATTGCTTTGTTACTTGTTATCCACAAAACACTCTCACAGTGAAACTGCATTTCCTTTCCCTTTCTTTTTTAACTTTATCAGGGATTGCACCATTTTATTTCTGTAATGGAGTGTTGTACAATACTAAGTGTTTTATTTTTCTGTGTAATACATAGACAAGCTAGATCACATCGGTTTGGATTCGAGCAGTAGAAAAACCTTAATTTCTCAACTATAATGCAATGGGCACAGTAGGTTATTCTAGATAAAAAAAGAAACTCTGTTCCTATCATAATGGTGCAATTGTATCAGGAGGAGCATTAGTTAGAAATAACAATTGAGTTCCTTCCCCCCAACCACCAGTATTTCTTTTGCTGAACTATACAGAGAAGTCATATTTTTTTAAGATGTTATTGTGATAAAGAGAAAGAAAACAGTTTTCTTCTTAGACATTCCAAACAATTTAGAAACCACTCAAGAGTGTTTATATCTTGAGCTTACAGTGCCACAGAGAGGCTGGATTAAAAAAACAGAATCTAAATAAAATTTAGCTACCCAACTCAAAGTGATGCTTTTAAAAAAAAGTCATGTGGAATAATGTATATATTCTAAATAAGTATATATAATTGGGTCAGATTAAGCTTAAGAAGCTTTTTGAAGCATCTTAAAATGTAGTGATACTTCACTAATTCTCACTTAATCTGTCAGCAATACATTGCTCTCCCAAGTTCATTTCAAGGCCAATATATTTTTTATGTAGACTTCTGACATTGTAAATATATCTTTAACATATAAAGGTTGCAGTGAAAACGTATCCATCAGCCTTTCTAGAAGAAAGATTCTTTGGTGGATGAAATATATCTTATTATTTTGAAAAGGAAGCCTAGGAGAATGCTAGAATCCTCATGTCACCAGCTGCACCTCAGGAAAAAAAGAAAGAATATCAGGGAGATTGCCTGTGGTGGGAAGGAATGAGGAGCCTAGTTCATTACTCCATTGATGTCTTGTTTCAGCAATGACTACAAAGTTACTCTGCAGACATCTGGCAGAGATCAAGGAAGGAGAGATTTTTGAGCACTAAGGCACTGGTCTGGAGGTTTTTTGAGGTTCTCAACAGCAAAAAAAAAAAGAAAATAAAAATTAAAAAAAAGCCTGACAAATCACCCAAACTAAAATCACATTCTTTTTTCCTTTTAGTAATAATTATGTTGCCTGCTTTACTTGATCAAAAAAAAAAAACCCAAAAAAAACCCAACAAAATATAACCTGAAAAGCTAGGTGATTATCTCAGAAGAAAGCTACCAAGCACAGAAAATGATGTGTTCAGTAAAAAAAAAGAAAGCAGTGTAACTTGGATGAAGAAGATTTTTTTTCAATGCTGTACCACAGAGGAAAGTTTCTATCAGCCTTAGGGACTGCATGACAGCAAATAAGATCATTGACAAGGAACCATGCTGAAAAAGATTCATTTTTCCCATCTATAGAGAAAAAAAAAATCAACTCTGTATTATTGGTTTCATACAGATTGGGATGAACCACTGATTTTTGTTCTTATTTTCCCACAATAAAAAAAAAAACATATATCAATGAAAATGTGGTAAACATTCATTGAAAGAAACTATTTTGACATTTGCAAGATGTTTAACCTGCAATGATCCTGGAGTCCAGCCTGGCCACAGACATATGGATCAGAGCTAAACATAATACTTAAGTTGATTATCAGATTCTGGATCAACATTAACAGCACAACGGCAGCAGCCTTTTGCACTTTGTATTATGCTATGCCAGTTGGCAACTTCACATCAGTAATGCTTGGAGTCAAGGCAAGCTCCTACAGAAAAAAAAATAATGTCTCCTTTTTCTTAGCTATGTTAGGTACCTTAAATCAAGCTTTGGTGTCATGCAAGTATTAGGAAGTTCACAGAGATAGTTAGGGATTTTGGATATGCTCAGACACAGAAACAAGAGTAGTGCTTGATGAAAAATTGAAGCCAGAAAATGCTATATTCTTGGCTTCAGGTTCTTCTCAGACCACCAGATAGCCTTCAGACTATCTTCAGCCTCTGCAGTCTGTATCTGACCTTCCTACGGAGAAGCAAGAGCCATGACCCGTGACACAGGTCCCTATAAATGATGTAGGAAGTGTGTGAGGCTCACAGAAATGCTCCCTCTTTGTTTTCCACCTTTTAAGGGCTCTTGTTGTGCTGGGAGCCTTGGATAACTCAGCAGAGGTAATGGGGTGGTGTTCCTTAGTTTTGCAAGAGAGGTGGATGTTCCAGTGCATTTTCAGGGTTTTGTGTTCTTATTATTACTGCTACCTGTATTTGGATGCCTGCTGAGCTTTTGGCTGGGAAAACAGCTATTGCATGTGAAAAGACAACCCTTCAGACCATGAGGAAAATATCCCTAAGCAATCAAAATGCAGCTATAGTTCAGCACACTTAGAAACACACAATACATTTAAGACCTCCAAGGCTGCAGTAAGCAGCATATTCTTTTAGAATTGTTGCTGAACAGTGGAAGCAGCTACTGATATGGAGCCCCATCTGTTAGATATTAACATCAGTCAGAGTCACACAGGGTCTGTTACCCCACCCAGTCCCTCCGTCTGTATTTTCTGTCTGCTTTTCTTGGATATGCTGGTGAAAGTGTGAGGCTTTGATGTTTTTCACATTCCTGATATGTCACACACTAACAACTGAGGGAACTGTTTGGGAAGAAAATAGCTAGATTGCTTTGAGAAAGTTTTAGTTGCTTCTAATATATCTGATTGAAAAGGAGAAGGAAAAATAAAGTGTCTGTTTTCTGTTGTGCTGGGACCAAGGTTCATGACACTTAGGAAATGCTGCCTGATTCAACCATGCAAGACTGCGATGATTACAAAGCATCACTCATAGTTTTATCCCATGTCGAAACACTGAATTTGAAAGAGATGAATGCAGAGCTAACAGCAACCACCCTTTAGAATGATGGATGTTTTTGCCACTTGCTCAGACCTGTAAAGCCTCTATGAAATTGCAAGTCCTACTATCAAAAATCCTAAACTCAGTTGAGAGTAATTTGCTTGTCACCTTCACTTAGAAGTGCCCTACAAATAAAACATTTCAAAAAGTCTTCAAGAAAATCAGAGACATCAGTTAATCAACAGTTCAGCTATATAAACATGTTATAAAAGTTGCAGCCAACTTTGCAGCTTTTAAAATATTTAAAAATAAAAGTACACCTACCAAAAAAAATTTCTATAGTGCAATACTTGTAAGCCCGCAAAAAAAGATGCAACAAAGGTAAACTCTCTAATAGGTTTTTGCAGCATATCTTTTAGATTTTTTTTTTCTATATAGCAGTGCAGTATCTTTGGCAAATCTGCCTTAGTTCCTCATATTTTTATTATATAATGATCAAATAGCTTGACCATGTATGAGTATGTATGCAATGGGCCACACAAAACATAAAAGCATTTAGGTAGGTAACACTGTGCTTATGGAATTCAAAAATCTTTGAATTTGTGATTTGTTATGCAGTTTCACCATGCTCATTTTGAGTTGTTTTCCTTTCCCT
>JAVCKT010032232.1:9014-19399 GCA_032273925.1 Rhynchotus rufescens | reverse complement strand
GGAGAGAGAGAAAGTGCAGAGCCCCATGTGGAGTGTGGCTGCAAAGGACGTGCAGGTGGCACCAAGTCTGCCCATACAGCAGCAGCTGTCTCTGTCTTCCATTGCCCTGCTGAGTCTGGGTCCACATCAGCCCCTCTGCTGGGGTTAGGGTTGGACATGTGGAAGGACGTGTGGGTCAACAGCAAGTCTGCCTGTATGTTAGGTTTTTGTCTTGCCATCTGCTGTTGGCCTAAAGGGACCAGGTCCATGTCACACCCTTTCCTAGGGTTAGGTTTAGAGCTGTGAGTTTATGTAGAACTGGAAGTGAAGAAGATGTAGGGGCAAAGAATTGTTCCTTTAATTTTTTTTAATTCAATAAAATATATCCAACTTTTTCACAGGGATGGGGGAGGATTTTGTGCCCTCTGCTCTAGGTGTCCCTGCTGGAGCAGGGGAGTCGGACCAGACCATCACTAGGACTCTTTTGCAACCCCAACCATTCGGGCATTCTGTTCCCCCTTAGATTTCTACTAAGAGAAAAGAGTACTTGTTTCAATGGTATTTGGTATAGCAGTAGAAACAATGTAAAGGGATAGAGGAATGGCCAGATATGCCCTTAACTCTTGAGCTTGTCTTTTTGAGTATGAATTTGGAGTAACTTGGGTGTAGGGGGGAAAAAACTTGCTTTTTTTTTTTTTTCTTAGCTGAAAAGATATAAGCTCCAATTTGCCATGTCTGCTTATAAACTTTTTTTCTCTTCACTTACAGTTACCCTGTCTCATATCACACAGCTGGTTCTCAGTCACAACAAGCTTACAAGTAAGTATCTATTTTTTTTACTTTATTGAAGTCAGCTGAGCCTCACATAAAAGCTGCTACTGCTCCTCTGGTTTCTGTAGAACAGAGTGTCACTTAGGCTGAGAGTGAGAGAGGGTTGCTGGGGAAAACACTTTATTAAAGAAAGGATGATGTGATTTAGATTCAACTTAGCAGCCATGTCCAATATGCATCTACAGCTTCAGTGAAGATGCCATGTACCAGAACAAGATCTGTAATTCTTCGTCTTGTTACATAAAAAAAAATTTTTCCTACACAATTCTTAAAAGTACTCATCTTCAGGTGTTAAAGAACGTGACCTGCTTTTCAGTAGCTGGATAATTCATTTAATTCGGAAAAAACATGAAAAGAAATTGCAACTTTACTGTGAATGTGTTAAACCCAGCTTATGTGAGGGATGCCAACTGGATGTGGTCCTCAGACTAGAAAAGGAGCCAAGCAGTCTACTTATACCTAGAAAATTCTTCTGGGTGCGAAGAGGCTCTTGCTTGTGCTGCACACAGCATGTTCAGCTATTACTACTTGATTGCTGCTGCCCGCTGTTAAAGAAGTCCTCAAGGGAGATGTTGGTGAATCTTATTATGAGCAGCATAAACACGCTGAGTTATCAAACAGTCTTTTTGTGAGGCAAAAGAAACAATTTTGTTGGTTGTTGTAGTACTATAGACTTGCCTTGGTCATACTGCTATGTGGCATCTGTTACTGGCCACTGCTGGAGGTGGGGTGGTTGGGCTGGAGAGAAATTTCATCTGACCCAGTCTACTGTTTTCACCCAGAGCACTGTTTTTCTTCCAGAGAAGGTGCATCTCCTCAATGGGGATGTCTGTCTGCCCTTGAGGTGCCTAAAAGCTCAAGTCAGTTAATGATATCTCACCATACTGGGCGTTTCTGCAGCTATGGGAGGGTTATGGGTGCTTCAGGACAGCAGTTCTGTCATTCTGCTCATCTCCATCTAATGCCTGTGCAACAAGGTCAGAGTGCTCATCCAAAGCTGAGTTCAGTAAATGCTGCCTGGTGCTCTGCTTCCTTCTGTCTGAATGACTGCTGTGCTGTGGCACAAGGTTTAAGTTGGAGCAGATCTCTACCTAACTCTGAGGCAAAGGCAGGTGGAACTCCTGCAAGAAGGCTTTGACCAAAAAAGACTTGCCTCTCATGACAGTAGATGTACGTTAGCACGAGTGCCAAAATTGAAGGCTAAATGGTAACCTGTGGTCATGGTAGGAAGCCTTCGTCTGAAGATCCATTTGTAAGATGAAAAAATCATGGTAACGTGGGGTGCTTGACAAGGGTGCGTTCAGGTTAATTTCAACGATTTAAGAATGTCCAGACAGCCCCAGTTTTTTAAAGCTGTGTTAGCTTTTAAAATACCAGCTCTTGGACTGCCGTTACTTCAAAATTGTTCATTAAAACTATTAAAATAGTTTTATTTGCTACTTTCTTCTAAAGTAGCTCTTAGGTGGGTAGGATGTATGAATATGGCAGCAAATATCTGTTCCTTCAAAAAGGGGTGCTGTCAACCCATCTGATGGTCAAGTTTGAGATTCTTTCTAGAAAAAAAAGCACTGATTTCCTGAAAAGTACCTTGTAGAGGTTTGTCAGGAATTGACTGTTCTTTTGCAAACCCCGTTGTAGACACTTAAACAGACAGACAGCGCATATTTTTTTTATAAAGGCTATATTTCAAGTTCACATTCTCGTATCTGACGTGCTTGACCTAATCATTTCTGCTATGTAATTAGTTGTCTTAGCAGATTGCTCTTAAAATGACTGGGAAACTGGTGCCAGTGACACTTGACATGCAACACTAAGGTCATATTAGCATCTTCCACAGTTTTCTGCCATTAAATGAATGTTCTGCTTGCTGTTTTTCTACTGTTTAGAGTAAATATGTCTATCTCGAAGAATAAATATATGTAAAAAGTGGATATGCATATTTTTATGTGAGTGTCTCATTTTTGGCAGCAAATCTATTAAAAGCAAGCAAAGTTTCATTAACAAGTATGAGGATGACACTACTAAATCCACCATACAGTTTAAAATATCTTTGTGGCCTGCTTTTGTTAATATTAATGTCACTCATCCTTCTAGTGCTTTGTATTTTTACCAGTCTGTAAATCATCCCTTTTCACAAGTACTGCAACCACTTTTTTTGGTAAATTGGGCTGTTTTATTCAGTTGCCCAGTGCTCTGCTAACAAGGGAATCTCAAACTTGCTGCTTCTGTTCAGGTTACTTCTGACACACCCCAGTTCTTCCTTCTGCTGCTTTGTGGGTATTAATTTCCTCAGAGCAGCTTCAGACTCAGTCTAGGGCGGCTGAATGCTCCTGTGCTTCCGCAGTCGTGTTGAGCCGGTTGCTGGGCCAGTGCTGACAAGCCCAGTATGAGCCTGTTTTAGGGTCTCAAATTGCAAGTAGGGGAGAAAGTGAATGCTTATCTGTCTTCAGCTTTACATACCTGGCCCCCACTTATCTATATATTATGTGGGGTGCATGTTCTTGTTGATCCACCCTTTAGTGATTGAGAGCCAGTCCTTAAGAAGCAAAATTAAAGACAGTTGGGCCTGTGCATTTAGCCTAGGTTGTCTGCTCTGACCCAGCATCTCTGAAGCCACTTGGCTGATGCCAAATTGGGAACAAGTCCTTGATTATCATTCCTCGGATCCCTGCCTGAGTAGCAGGGATGTGTCCTTCAGTGTTGTGTGTTACTTGGGGTAGGTGTCACTCATCTGTCCCTGTTTGACCTGGTGGCAGGTAGGTGGCATTTGTGTCTGCTCATTGGGGTTGTTAACAGGGACAGGAATAATGGTAGGGAATGCGGGTGGCTGGAGAGGGAAGTCAGAGCTACAGGACGCACTTCTGTAGAAACCTGGCTGGGTCAGGCTGTCTCACTGCAAATACTGTGTTCACACTTTGTGCCACACGAACGCGTGGTTGTGGAGCTCCATTCAGGTGAGTGTTTTTATGCTCCTGGTTAGGACTGCTTTGCTCTTAAATGTTTAAAAGAGATTTTTTTCTACATTCTGGAATGCAAGCTGCCTTGGATGCTTTGGATACTTCTTGTCTCTGGCAACTCTGTGCAGCCTGGGAAGACAACTGCAGTGCTGGTGCAGACTGTAGTTACATGTTTCACAGGGCCACCCCATGTTGTTGTTGTCAGGCTGCTGCTGCCTGGTGGCTCTAGGAGACCTGGGGGCTGGGGTGGCAAAACCAGTAGCAGGTTCTGCTGTTGCCAACGGCAATTCCCAGTATTTGGAAAGAAGGTCTCTCTAGGCTAAAACTGAGGCCAGTGGGACAGGTCAAGCTTTGCTTTTTGGTGTCTTTGTGCTCTTAGATTTATAAGTGATAATGGAAGTGATAATAAAATTTCTTTGTAAGGAAACATCTGAGACTGTTGAGCATGTGTATCGTGACTTATGCCTGACCTAACTTTTTTCCTTCCTGAGCACTTTACTGAACTGTTTTCCTACAAAGTAGTTGCTGAAGGTTTAGGCTTTCAGACTGTTGTGTGAACCTGAGGAGCTTCTCTCCAAGTTCTCCAAGCACATGGAACTGCAGTTGAGGCCTGTGCTGCGTGGAGAGGAAAATGTGCCTGGAAAGCAGGCTGGAGCATTAAGGGTCATTTTTATATTGGCCACAGTTATTACTTCAAACTGAATGTTTAGTCAGCAATACGTGCACAAGTGTTAGGCTGCTAGCTTCATGTGCTGCATTTTCACTTGCTGTAGGGGTGTGCTGTAAGATGCAGTTTCTGGCTTGTGAGCAAGTGCTGCAGTAAAATCGCCTGCATTATCTGCCTGTTTAAATAATTGTTTCTAATCACTTGAAGAATCTACTCAGATTCTGGCTGTTGCACCATTGCTCTCCAGCCGCCATGTGGTTGGAGTCCCTGAGGGTTGCTGCTGTCAGGAGCACTGCTGGCATTGTGGGATTTGTCCATTAGAGGTCACTGTTTAAATATTTTTAGTGCTTCCTTTCATTTGTAGGAGCAATTCAGTTTGCCTTGTAGGCGGTGATAAACAGGGTTGTACTTTTGCTCCTCTTGTTCCCCTTAAGCTCAGATGATCCTGCACTTGCTGGTTTCCCCATAGTCTTGTGCTGCCTTTAAGTGTCCTCAGAAACTCTCTGCTCTTCCCAGCTCTGCTGCCTGTTTCTATGAACTTGCTCAGCCTCCTTGCCCAGTGTCATCAGGCGAGTGAAGGGCGAGAGATGGGGAACAGTGACCTGGCTCCTGACGCTTTCCAGTTAGCCCCTCTTGTCCTGCCATCTTCCTTCCTCTGGGTCGCTGCCCTTGGCTCTTTCCTGACAATTTTTTAACCTCTTTGGGATTAAAAAGTTCCTCATTCCTGCTCCCTCCTTTTCGGTAGATGATGCCTTTGCTGTTAGCTGCCCTGTCCGTTCCATCATTTGTTCCCGAGCTCCCTTTGGGAGCCTGTCCGAGTGGCTCTCTCTAGTTAGTCATGTCGTTCCTTGGCACCCACATAGCTGCTCCTTGTCACTTCCTCTTGTGCATTTTGCCTTCCTCAGCAGAGCAGATATCCCGCAATTCAAAACTGCTGCTTGCTCCTTTTTGCTGTTCAGACTTCTCGCTGCTTCGTCGACCCACTATTTCCATCCTAGTTGTCTTATTCTCCCTGTTCGACTAGCACGAAAGCTTGTCCTTTCATGGCTATTGATCCCTTGGACTAACTCGTGATCTCACTAGCTTGCTTCACTAGGTGTCACTTTTGCATCAAGCTGCTGCCTTGGTAAGCCTTTTCTTTCCCGGACTTCAAGATAGAGAATAGCAACTTTCCTGCCTGTATCGTGCACCTGAGTGTATCTGAGGTACTCCAAGGACAAGTGTAAACACTGCAATCTGGCTGGCCTGAACTCCTTCCCAGTCTGGATTTGTTGTTTTCTTCAAACTGCTGAAATGTGTTATGGTGTCTCTCACTTTCACAGTCTCAGACTGTATTTTGCCTGGCTTCCAGTTATTTGGGTAGCAAACTTGCTGAATTATGGAAGGAAATACATGCCCATATATTCCTTTTCCATTAGGCAAAAGCCTATGTGTTCTTTATTTTGTTTCTTTTCAGTTTCCTTTGGTGAATTATTCTGTGCTGTTTCCCTGAAGTGGTGTATGCACAAGTTGGTGACAATAAGCTGTTCATAATAGTGAAACTAAGGCCGAGCCCAAAGGATGAGACTGATGCAGTGGCCCCTCTGCCATCCATGGCAGTGGCAGGTTTGTTACTTTGCTGCTTTTCTCCCTGAGAGGAAAAAATAAAACCTCTTCATTCTTCAGCCTTTGTAGGTTGCACAAGGGGGACTAGTTAGGTTTCTCTTTAGCTTGGAGAGAGGAAGCAGAGCTTGAGAAGGGGCCTTGCACTGTAACGGGATGCAAGATTAAATTACTCCTCTCAAAGCATAAATAAATAGGATAGGTGCTGTATGGAAGCAAGGTCAGTTTGGCATCCTATGCAAGCGTGCATGCTCAATGTAGCACTAGGCACGTTTTTTTCCTTGTCTTTAACATAGGAGTAATTCAGAAAGTGTGGATTGTTCTTTTATTAAAAGGCACCTGCAAACATGTTAAGTTCTTTTTGACAGTCTAAGTGTTCTTTTAGTGAGTTTTGGTACAGGATTCTTGTTGTGTTTTCGCTCCAGTAGTTTGAAGTAGTTAATGTCCTGTAAAAGACCTGCTGCATTTCCCTTTATCTGTACAAGTCATAAAGTAAAACTGTTGGAAATTTCCTTGTTGTGAAATATAGACTATTTTGAATTTGCCATCTTCAAAGGTAGTGAGTTTTGTATAAGTCAACCCATTAAAGAACTTAGTCCTGTATCATCTTACAGAATTCACTATCTAGCAAGCTGAGGGGGAGGTTGTTTTTGTTGTTACCATTGAGAAGACAGATTTGCTCTGAACTGAGGGAAAATTGGATGTAGTTTTGTATCCTTGTTTTTCTTTTTTGGTTTCTGTTTTATGTTCTTCTGGTTACTCTACTAATGTGAGCGTTACGCCTGACCTTTGTGTTTGAGACCTGCTCCCTGGCCTGCGGTGGAGCAGATGCTGGCAGAGGGGAAGGTGAGATTGCAGAGTCTCAGCTGGCTTGCTTTGATTAAACCTCGATGCTCTGCAGCTGTGGGAAACTCAACATGTTTAAACAACTGCCCACCTGAAGCACTCGCTGGTACTTGGTGAGACCATTTGTAACTGGCTTTGGTGGAAGCTTAATAAACCTCAGTGCTACTGAAATTCTCTATCATGCAGAAGTGTTTTTGTCAACTCCATTTACCAGTTACCATTGCCTGCTGTTGAAATATCAGTTCATGTAGGTGATTTGACCTGTAGCAAGGAAATCTATTGTGTATTCAACTTTTTTTACATGGTGTGTCACACAACTTTTTTTTCTGGCATAACAAGAAATTAGTAAATCGCCTTGACTGTACTGTGCGCTCTTCATTCAACGACTACTTAAAGCTGAAAATGCTGTGGCCCCCAAAACTACTTACATATTAGCCAAGCTTGTCAAATTAACTTCATGTTCTTCAGGATTATATGTAACAATGAAGGGGACAAGTTTATATTCATGTCTTCCTATCTACACACACTGAAATAGTGCTGTCCATTTTTGCCATAAAAGGAGCTCCTGCAAATCAGGTTTTTACAAGCTCTTTGGGTGGTAGTGGTTCCGTCCTGGTAGTTGGTGTTTTCAGCCCTCCCTAACCCTTGTTCCTGCTTCCTAGTATTTCTCTCCACACTCTTAGGTGCATCCTATGCACTTGTCTGAGAAGAATGCTTAGGTTGGCCTTTCTGTTGCTCTTTCCTAGATGCTGCTTCATTCCCAGTCTGTTATTTGCTTTCCCTGCGCTCACAGCATCTCTCCTTAGACTTTGGTTTCTAAATTAAAACTGTTTATTGATTAAATTGCTTTGTTAGCACAGTAGCAGATCAGCGAGCTATAGTATAATCTGGGAAAGTATGTTCCTAAGAGCATATTGCTAACTGTACTGCTTCTGTGAATTAACCCTTAGAGCTGTTAAAAAGCTCTGATATCTGGAAAGAGCTGAAGACTGAGAAGACAAGTTTGGTTTTAATGTCTTCAGTGGATCCATCTTTGTTAGAGTGGGGAAGGAGGGCAAAAGGGGAAATGGAAGTAAGGAACGTGCAAGTTAAGTACTGTATGCTTCACTGGGGAGGAGGATTCTCTTAGCTGCCAAATAAGATATCAGCGAGCCTATGAATATTTAAAACTGAAATGTGTCTTTTCCTTCTGCTAATTCCTCTTCGTTTTGCTGAAGTTGATTGCTGCTCTTCCAGTAGGAGAATCCTTGTCAAATAAATCCAAACATGACGTCAGCTCTATGAATGCAGTTATATTGGGTGTTGTATATTGAGTATTTTAATGCATTAATTATACATTTTAATACACTAATGCATTATATATTTAGTGTTTTAAAATCCTCCTCCCCCCTGAAATATGAGTGACATTTCATGTCTATGCAACCTTTACTGTAGGAGATCCTCACTCATGAAAAGTTCCTGTTGAAGGTAGCTGGATTAACAACAACTTGTGTGTATTAGGTTGTAACCAACTGGTTTTACTTCAGTTAAAAAGTACATTCATGCTTCTAGAGGAGAGAGGAAAATAAAACAAAAAAACAACCAATCAAAAGAAAACAACCCTCAAATCAGTTTGGATTTACTTTGGACTACCAGGACTAAAAGCAGCTTCTAAGTTCTGTAGTATGTTCTTTACTGTGTGTTACTCTTGACCAGCTTATAAGTAGAACAGCTTAATGAGAAACTGGCATAGTAATATAAGTTTCTTTTCTGACAAGTAGTACTATTTTAATAGCTCTTCTGGATAAATATTCCCCTCGAACCTTTAAAGACTTAGAATACTACTGAACGTCATGTTCTTAGGTGCTGCATAATTAGTTCATCAGCTAAAGAAACAGTCTAAAAAACTGCAGCTTATAATATTTCAAAAATGTGAATGCCAAAGAAAAACTAAACCTATCTTATGTAATGAAATTTCCTAATTCACTTGAAGTCTGATTCAAAACCTGTTAAATTTAATGGAAGATTTTCTGAAGCCACTGACGTACATTTATTGAGGCAGAAGTAAGCTTGCTTTTGTACATGTTTTTATGAACAGGCAAATGTTAGAGACACTGTTTTCCAGGCTGCATTTTTTTGGGGAGGGGGTTGGGGTAGAAGGGGAGATTTAAAATAAGTGAATTTGAATGCTTATCTCAGCTTAAATGTCATTTTTCTTTCTGATGGAGACCCGTATTTTTACTAAATTATTTCGCTTGTCTGTTTGAGTGGCTCTTTACATCTTTGTCACTTCTTCAGTCTAGGCTTCCTACTCCAAATTTAATTTAATTAAATTTTGTTTTAGCAAATACAGAAATTTGATATGGATATTGTAAATCAGTTACTGCTAACTACAAAATCTGACCTCTACCTTTTAGGTGAAAAGAAAATGAAGGATTAATCCTGCAAGCAAATGAGTGTGTTTGCCTTAAAAGCTGGGGGGATTCTTTTTGTCTCCCAGTCCTTCACAGAAGGTTGAAGTGGAAAAGTCTTGGTGTTTGTTTGCAGAAAAGGAGTTTCTGAGAAGGCCCGTGCACTTTTTGCTCTATGAAGCACTCAGCTGCTGCAAGAGGAATTGTACTAAAACCTCCATCAGGGTCAGAGCAGTAACAAGAGTGGAACTGAAAAGAGAAAAATAATCCTAGATACCGGTGTACCTCCCTTTGCCCTCTTCTGTTGTTTCCCTGTGACCTACGTCCTTT
This sequence comes from Rhynchotus rufescens, assembly GCA_032273925.1. Classification (NCBI taxonomy): domain Eukaryota; kingdom Metazoa; phylum Chordata; class Aves; order Tinamiformes; family Tinamidae; genus Rhynchotus; species Rhynchotus rufescens. Next base: position 9,797 of record JAVCKT010032232.1, on the reverse strand, counting down.
CACAGCTGCTGGATGTACAGGAGGAGCTGGGTGGAAGTGTCAGTCTCGTACTCGGGAGAAGAGAGTGACCTCCTGCTCCCTTGGAAGGGGCTACCCCTGAGCCCCTCGCCTCTCCATACCTGCTCTGAGTGCTGCTGGTGTGTGGTGTTCTGCCTGATTGCTGCCCCAGGAACGGGCCTTTAGCCCCGGAGCTCTGCCCCAGCAGAGGGCAACATCTGACCTCCAAGAAGGAGTAATCAGGTTAGATGTCTAATGATAGCTCCTAGTTCAGGATGTGGCTGAAGAACTGCAGTTCAGATCCAGGGTGCTCAATGAGGAGCTGTTCAGGCTTGGAATTCTTGCTGGGTTTCAGAAACATATCAGAGCTCTTCAACACCTGCTTCTTATGCTGGAATAAAGTTTGGAAGCATGCCTTGAAAGAAAGGCTGCTCTGATCAGGATATGGTATTTGTTTTCCTAAAGAATCACTGCTAACCTCAGAAGGTGGGGGAAGAAAAAGATCCTATTTGTTTTTAAGCCCTTTGAAACATAAATTGCAAATTTAACTCTGCAGAAAGTCCTCTTATCCCTTGATGTGCAGCTTGTAGATTCCTTCTCTTTTAACCAAACTGTTGAATTCAAGGTAAGGTCAGTGACTGTCCTAGTGAACCCTGGAGGCATCTCCAGGATTGAACGGGAGGAAGGCAGCTCTTCCTGCCTTCATGAGCTCTGCCTTGCTATGAATGGGGCTTCATGAGCTGACTGCGGCTTCCCAGGAGGATGCAGAAGCATCGGACTGCCAAA
>JAVCKT010032229.1:8698-43676 GCA_032273925.1 Rhynchotus rufescens | reverse complement strand
TCCATCTTCTTTTCATGCCACAACACAGGCACACTACACAGGAGGCTCAGCATCCCCTGCCTCCTTCCCTTTTAGTGTTAGGGCCACTTCTTTTAATCCAAGAGATCAGCCACCCAAGGCTGTTTTCCAGCACATGTGTGCGTGTGGTTTTCCCTCCCTGCTTGGAAGGTTCACTACTGAATGCAGCTTTCATAGGCCCAGAGAGCTCAAAGATACCTCTCCGAGGGGAAAAAGGCTCTGAAAGTCTGCCAGCCATCTAAGAGAGGAAAGGACGTAATTAATTTGCAAACTGCAATTTGCAAATTGCAAATTGTAAACTGCAGGTGCCTTGCATGTATTTTCACTTTTATTATAAAGAACAAAATGCTACTTATGAGGCTCTGGGATTCAGCTGTACAGCTTTCCTTAATGCTAATTGCAGCTCTCCTATTATGCACCCACCTAACACTGAAAAATTACTCAGTAGAAGTTACTTGTCTAGTGCAATTACACTCTCATCTCTCAGTTAGCGCTCTGCCTTGTAGTTAGGGTAGGTGGGAAGGACCCAAGCCCTTTAAAGGATGTTTCTTGCCTGAACAAAGTCACCTGCTTACAGAGGAGACTGCTCCCCTTGCACGAGCACAGCATCCCCAAAGCCCTCTGTACTCAATACCGAATCAGAGCACTGCTGGGGAAGGAAGAACACAAATGCTCTGGTCTTCTGGGAAAGGGGTGCTTAATACTGAATAAACGGCTATCTGCGGGGAGGCAGAAGAGACAGGAAGGAGCTTCTGGGGCAGGAGAAGGCTAAAGCCAAATATTTTTATTGGTATCATTTTTCTTTTAAAAGGGATTTAGCCACTTAAGTATTTCCTTTGATTTGTTTTTAGCTGACTGAATTATTGTCAGAGTGAGAGGAAAAGGCCTGTAATGCAATCCTGAGTGGTCAAGCACATAGTGCGTATAGAAGAAATTCCAGGCACCTTGAAAATGGTAACGAGCACAGAGCAATGGTTGCGCATGCGAATCCTACGCCGATGCTCTGCAAATACAGCCGATTTTAACTGTGCATCACAAACAATGCCATGATATTTTCTTATGCTGCACCCTTTTTGTCTATTTAGAAAAATTTCAGACTGATCAAAGCCTTTCTTTTTATGGGAAGTAAGCTCTTTCATTTCTTGTCATTTGGAGGAAAAAAAAAAAAAAGCATTTGGAAAACAGGAGCAGTGAGTCCTAAGCAGTGAGGAAAATGACGGGGCTGCGGTGGCAGCTCCATGGGGAAGCAGCGCCCAGGGCTGGGAGCCTGGTCCAGGCCTCCCCTGCTCCAAGGCAAGGCCGGGATCGCATTGGAAAGCAACCCACCCCTTCCCACGGGGTCCTTTAAAGTGAGCTCCATGGCCTCCCCTTCCAAAGCTCTTTTCTTTCAAATAAATAAGCAGGTATTAAGCCAGGCAGGGAAATTAGGTCCCCTAACCCAAATGAGGACCCTCCTCTTCCAGCTCCAAAATGACTCTCCTTCTTTCTCTGGCCAGATGGGCCCTCGGCCGTTTTTAGGAAGCAGAGGGCAGAGCTGGGCCAGCCCAGCAGTGCCAGCCGAGTTTTGAAGCACGTGGGAGCAGCTCTGTCCTTTACGGTCTGTTTGTTATAGAAAGTGTTTACGGCATGATGGAGATGCAGTGTAAGCCTCACTTTACAGTGCAGCTAGGAACATGGTCATAAAACTTTGCATCAAATAATGAAGGACATAGGCAGGAAAATGATATTTTCCAGTAAAAGCTAATACAAGGATGAACTTAAGAGGTCATTGCCAGACGATAGCCTAATATAACAATTTTAACCAAAGCACCTCTGAGGTTAAACTGGGGCTGTCATTACTTCCCACCTCGCCTAGGAGGTCCCGCCAAGGGGCCCTGCAATCCCACCGAGGAGGTCCTGCCCTGCAGGGAACTGCCATGGCCAGCAGCAGGGAAGCCTGCGGCAGGACAGGAGCAGTGCTGGGCAGGCCCAACGGAGGGCAATGGCCCTCGAGGGCCGGGGCCGCGGTCGTGGTGTGGTAGTGACCAGGCCGGGCCCTCAGCGGGGCCGCCCACGGAACCACGAGGCCTCCACGAGCACCATGAAATGTCTGAGTCGGCCTGCGAGGGAAGGAGGGAAGCGGGGGTGGGTTTCCAGCACCGCGCTGTTTGTTTACGGATCCACGCATCAAAAGTCTTAAGAAAGGGCAGTCTGGAGGCACATCTGCCACGCGGGGCCGAAGCTGTGCGGGGCCACGGGGCTCGAGCGGCGCGAGCAGCTGGTGGCACCTACTGCAGAGGGGCCTCCTGGTCACCCTTCTCCGGCCGGCCTGGCCACACGGGCCTCGTGCTCTATTTTTAACCGCTGTAGGGATTATAAGAAGCATGTGTGTGTAGAATATTTTGGTTGCTTTTCATTTTACATTTGGGTCTGTCACAGAAGCCCAGGAGCAAGAAGATTACACTAACATAAAACAGGATATTTTGAAAACCATTTGTGTTAAGAAGGAATCAGGAATCCGGGAATTATGAGCCACAGCCAAGAATATTTGGAAGTGTGACGTGCCAGCTCGTCTCCCAGGCATGCCCTGGCATTCTTTCAGGTGTTTATCCAAACAGAACATCTAGATGTATATGAGATTCAGACTCATCACTAATATGCTGTGGCCTGCTCTCTGAATGAAGATCTTAAAAAAAAAAAACTGTAAAAAATTTTAAATCATACTGCTTTCCTACACACCAAAATGTAGTGTCACAAGAGGTCAAAACTCAAAATGCTGGTATTGAAATCTGTTTGTTAACGTGTGATGCTTTGTTCAGTGGGTAGCAGCAATTTTCAGGGACAGCTTTTCTTTTGTGTTATGTTTCTCTCAAAATCAGTATCTGGGAATTAACAAGCATCTGTACAGTGGGAGGATGACCACACAGTGATTTCAAAATCATGTTCTCATTACTGCTAAAAATATAGTTTGTTATTCCAAGAAGGGATGTAACACCTCTGTAATTAGGGACTGCTCTGGCCTCGGGGGAATCCTAATAAAGCAAATTTCATACATTGATGCGCTTCCCATTGCTTCATTTCTTTGTTCTATCACCCTGTTGTTAATAACACCCTGCAGCAAAAAATGTTCATGAAGCCAAGAGCTGTCCAGATAAGAGAAAAGGTCATGATCCCCCTAGTGCGCGTTCATCAGTGAATGGACACCAATCTGAAAATAAGAGGATGCCTGTCAATATGGAATGGAAGGCAGCAGCATAACATCAAATTAAAGCCAGCGAATGCTCATACAGTTGTACTGGGCTCCAACCTTAACCAAAAATCAATAGTCAACAAAGTATTACAATATGAAGTGACTGAATCACAGGGGGAGGCGGCAGCGGCGGGAGGAAGTGCGCGGAAGCTTTGCAAACATCCCTATATTTATATCCACGCACGCACACGGATAGGACGCAGAACAAGATGCTGTGCTTGGAATTTCAGGAGAAGGGCAGCCCTGGCAAGCAGGAGGGAGACGCAGCCGAGGACAGCAGCCTGCCCGTGGGACTGACGGCCGACGCAGCAGGTGCCCCCCGCGTCGCACGCAGGGTCCCGAGACCAATAAAGCATCTTACACGAAGCCTTCGTGTTTGATCACAGCCCAAACACGGAGGGCGACCAGGAACCGTAATTCATGTATATTTTATGGCGATGCCTTTGAATAATCACAGTAGCAGTAAAAATTTCACAGCATAAGCAGTGCCTGATGGTATGATGGGAAGCGAGGATTTTTGCCAAGGTAGGGGTACAATCAAACTATATATAAATATAAAAACAGCTAAATCATATTTTTAAACAGAGAACGTGTTGCACAAAATCCATGTAATTATAGATAAAACATCAGCCACTTCCAAGAGGTTTTGTCTTTAAAACCTCAAAATGTATCAGTAATTTTGTGAACAACAACAAAACTGCAGATTTCCATCCCCAAGTCTAACTCCTGGCTAAGCATTTCCCTGCTTTCATTACCAACCACTGTTAGCTTGTTACAAAACCACTCACAAGCAGGAAGGAAACCCTCGGCACCAGCACTGGGATTTGGTTGAGCCCTTGGAGACTTGAGTGTGCGCTGTTCAGTGAACCTAACTGCAGATAACAGGGAAAATTAGAAATCATATGACTTTTTCCTCATCATTTGCTAATATGGAAAATTCCAAACAACAAAATACCTGAAAAATATGAAAAAACAGCTACCCATCCAGCATGTCTGTCAAGCAGCTTATCTGATAATAACTGTTTTCTCCCTTAGCAGCTGGGAAGCCAGAAAGACAGCGAAGGAATTTCATATTTGTACATTATTTTGTGGTGAAACAGAAGTCATTTAGCAGCAAGAGGGCCTTGGCTTGGTGCTCTATTTGACCCACTGAATGTACAAGATTAATTTTCGTGCCTGAAGGCTGTCCTACATGTAATTAGGCCTGATGTTGGAAAATGACCTTAATTTTATCCATCAGTTCTGTACCCAGGGTAAGTGCAGGAGCATTTTATAGCCCTTAGACATCTGATGACCAGATTAAACATGCAAATCAGATAGTTGGACATCTGAGCTTGATTAATTACTCAATACTTGAATCTATAAATGTGCACAAATAATTCATTTTAAAGTTTGCAATTATTTCTAAAGATAAAAGGGTGTCAACAAACTCAGAGACTATATTTGGACTCTCACAAAATTCCCACAGTTACATTTATGCCTTTGCACCGAGGTACCCCTGCATTTGAGCCTTCTCTGCCATTAAGTTTGCACTGGGCTTCTCAGGGAAAATTGCTGAGGATGCGAGAGCCCAGTTGTGCTGGGCACTGCATGAGCCACGCAGCGCTCACCTGCTCAGATTATGACCTACAGAGAAAGACTTCAGCAAATAAAGGCTGGGAAAAAGGCAGATTGCAAGGGAGACATCCAAAAAGGAGGAAACAGTCATTCAAGGGAAATCAGATCTACTATATCTTGTGTCATTAGAGCTGTTTCTCTCCCTCCCCTTCCACAGCATGGTATGTTGGGCATTTTTGTAAGGCAGCCACCAGGACCTCACACTTACCCCTCTGCTCAACAGCAAGACGCAATGAGAACAGAAAGCTCAGGTTTCTTTCCAGAGCAGCAACTGAAGCCACTCTTGGGAAGGAACAACTTTGTTATCTGTCCCCCACATTGGGCAGTGTGCTGCACGAGGACAGTGCCAAAGCCTTTTCTTAGTACTCAAGCCATAAATTTGCAGGACAATTATGGTCTACAATCCACAAAGCAGTGTTGGGTCCAGGAACACAGGGAATCTCATGAACCAATTTTTGCTGGGTTTGTTTCTTCCAGGAACCCTGAGCTCTTCCTCATTTTCAGAGGAAACCCTACCTGGAACACACGGTGGCTGAACAGCTGCATCATAAGCAAATCTTCAGGTTTATTACCCTGTTAATTAGGGTCACTGCCCACTAATAATTTAGCTAATAATATGATATTTTTTAATCAGCCAGTCATTGCATTTATTATTTCCTTTGGTTGAAATTGTAATAAACACTATGAAATTTTTCAGATTTATGATACTTCTAGCCATCATAAATGCATTTGCCCTGGCCTTAAATTTTCTTTAATGGTAGCTTTCAGTTCTATTATTTCAGATCTTTTCTTTAAGACTCAATAATACATGCTGTGGTAGGTGGACCTCACTAGAAAGTGCCCATGCATTAGCCCTGCTGGCTGAGTTTGCTCCTCAATAAATGTGTGTCCCCCTCTCCCTAACAGAGATTTTTGCAGAACAATAACTTGTTACTAAACCTGATGTATTTTAGGCCTTGTAGGGCAGGCCAACACATTGTGCACAGAGGCTTTCACAAATCCTGTAAGATGGTACAGCAGAAAGCAGAGCAGGTTTCCAACCACAGGAACTATTTGGGAATGCAGTCCCTGTTCCTGGTGCCCAGTCACCCCACGATGGGAGCAACAGATGAAGATATAGTGTTTAATCCTCATAAAACTCCAGAGAAAGATCTTGGGGTCTTCTAAACTGATAGGTTCAGCAACACTACCCTGAAAAATCAGCTAAGTTCAATACAGACATGTTTACCATCTTCATTCTGCAGTTAAAGTGAAGGTCTGTTCCAACCTATGAAGAATTCAGAGCTAGTGAAGTTTGGAGGGAAGAAGCACAAGGAGCTGCTGGGACAGTGATGCATTACTGGAAGGTAACGATCAGGCAAGAAGAGGTGGTTGCACCTTTCAAAAGAAGAAAAATGTTGAACACGTGACGTGGGTTGGAGGAACAAACATCAGGGTTTGATAAGGGTTTCCTCACAAGTTTAACAAGTGATGGATATAGGATATGATGCCAGCAGCTCATCAGAGAGATGGACAGATGGACGGAAAACCAGACTGATGTTCCTTTCATGAGAGCAGCATTAACCATGAGGAAGTTTTTCTACACCAGCAGGACTGAATGCATTAGGATTAGGACCAGAGATGGGCAAAACAAATCCTGAGAGGTAAAGCAGCTTGTCAGCACAATATTGATGTCACAAGTCATGCTGATGCCCAGGTAGTAATAGCGCTATTTTTTTGTAGCTGTTATTTGTATTAAAGTAGCTGAGATTAGGATCTCTTTGTGTTAAGCCTTTAAGCAAGGGAAAGTCTAACCCCCAAAGAGAATGCAGTCATCAATAATAAGACAAGCAAAAGCTGGGAACAAGGAACTATTATTATTCCCATTTTATAGCTGGAGAACTGAGACACTGAGATTAAATGACTTGTCACACAAAAAACTCTTTGGCAGAGCTGTGACATGGAGCCAGATCTCCTGACGCTGAAGCTTTTGCCTCAACCACAAGATCAGTCCTCTTCTCTATTACCATATAAATGGTAATAGCCTGTAAACAACATACTCCTCACCTAAAAATCTCAAACCACTTAACAAATACTAATTGAGCCTAATGGTGGCTTTTGAAGAAGGGTAAGTATCCTCTTAAGTGTTTCCTTGATCTAAACAGGCTCTTGGCCTGCTTGCTCCTGTAATGCACATCCTCTCAGGGATGCCAAATTGCCATCCTGGCAGCAGCAGCACCCTGCTCCGCTGGGCAGGCACAGGGAATCGCTCCACACGGGCACGGAGGTGCCGAGAGCCCCGCGCCACCTTCCATGGGGCTGTGGAAGGACCCAGCCACAGCAGGACACGGGCTCAGGCGCTGCCAGCACTGGGCAGCCCTGCAGAATAGCTGCTGGTTTGGGTTGTCTGAACAGCCCCTGCAGCAAAGGGATGTCAAAGCAGAGGCACCATGTGCTGCTATAAGCTTCTTAAGCTGATTTTTCTTCCTTTGGTTAGGACAGGTTTCTTGCTATAACTACATTTACAGCTTAATTTATGGCTTTGTTTAATTGTCTGAGCAATGCAGGGTTAATGTCCTGTGCGAGGACAGATGATCTTTCCTTTATTAGAACAACCCCTTAATGCAGAGTTATGCTGTTAACTCCATGTCTGTAGCAAGGACCAACTTCACAGCAGCTGCTCTGCAAATCCACATCCTAATTAAATGCATCATAGCAAAGAGTTTAAAAGATGCTTCTCAGCCTGTCATGCAGGTCAGCACACTGTAAATTAGAGGCAAAGACCTAGGTGCAAGCCCAAGGCATCGTTTCTCTTTCAGGATGGCAAATCCAATGGGACAGAGCAGACAGCGGTGCATCCTGCCCAGCCTGGCTCTGGCAGCGACAGATCAGCAGCAGGACCCGGGGACTCCTCCACCTCCAGCTCTGCATTTGGGACCTCGGCGGTGAAGCCTCCACGCAGCAATCGTGGGGAGAGCAGAGTCTCCCGGGGCGCCCTGGGCTCGACCGAGCTCCCTCCCAAGGTAACTGGAAAACCAATAGCATCATCGGGAGCGACGCGGGCGCTTGGCTCGGGAAGGATCCCAGCTATCACACAAGAGGCCTGATTTCCAGGGACACGCTTCATTCTCCTCTAATCCAATGCGCCTCTCCAGCCCCTGCAGCCCCACACAAACAATTAAGCCTCATACATATATATTGGTGCCCTGTGCAAGTTCTAAGGGATATTTTAATAACTATTAAGCCTTAAGACCTGGGCTGTCTAGAAAATAGAGCCTAATTCATTACCACATTATTGTGGTAATATTACATCCTCCTCCATCACACACAGCACATAAGGAAACTGGGATAAGGAACAAATAAAAGGGAACCTTAGTAACGAGAACTAGTTTTGCTGCAAATGCAGTGCTTGACATTACTCAGCTCTACCTGCACCTCTCTATTTAGATACGTTTTCAGTGCAGTACCTGGGTCACTCAAGATTAGAGACACATCAATACATTTACTATGAAGTCCATAACCTACACAAATAAAAGAAAGAAAAAGCAATTACCGGTGAGAAATGCCACACTTGTTAAAAATACCAGCCGGGGCTTAGGAAGCTAAATTTGATGAGATTGCACATTTGATATGACTCATTTGTTCAATGGTTTTAGTCTTAACAGGCACAAGGCTGAACCTGAAAGGATAATTTCAAAACAAATGTATAGCTATTAGCTTCTGGACACCGCAAAAATCTTACCAGAATAGCGCTGCAACATCAAACAAACTAAAAATATTTCAAAAAGACACTGTGATGCCACCAGTATCTGCAGCCAAGAAGGTTTTTATCTCTTCTGGATAGAGTAAGATCCTAGCTTTCTGGATCCCCTTAAATAAATCTAAATTTTTACCTCGGTCGCGTGCCTGCAGACACAACATGCAACCTGCTGCAGGGGACACAGGATCCAGCTGCAGGACAGTGTTATTCAGACTCACCGGTCTGATATCATCCTGTCATTAATTATGTCCCAGTAGCTAATGGGGGGCCACAGAGCCGTCCCACGTGCCACAGCTTAAAGCTGCATGGTGGCTTTAAATGGCTTTAATAAACCACATGAAACACTGACACTGCTCGCAACGTACCCCTACTGCAAACCCCCATGCTGCAAAAGCTTCCCCCTGCCTTCCATGGCTGATAAACACAAATCTTAATATTTACCACAGGAAGCACAAACACGCGCCACTTGTCAAGCAGCATTTAGCCTCGCTTACAGTACCACAATTACTCGGTTACCTTCTGCTGTCTGCTTCCTGTCTGCTAAGTGTGATGCTTTTTTTCCTGCCTAATATCCTGTGAAGGTGCCAATTACCCTGCTGCTTATCAGCTGAAAACTCTGCTTTGTGCAAAGGGAGCATCAATTATTTGTGAGCAGAGAGCAAAGCCCTGTTCGGATCGTAATGATAGGATGCGGGGGCTTCCAGCAAATACAACGTATCAAAAGGTAACATAAATCTAATAAAGTGCAAGTCACCAGGGATCATCTCAGAAGGCCGTGCTTAAGCCTTTAATTGTTAAAATTATGTGAGTTTTGCAGGTACCGGCCCGGGGTTGCATACGGGCTGCTATGGCTGGAGAACGAAACCAGAACATCCCCAGCACATTCCTCAATCCAGGGCATCTTTCCAACACATGCCTCCTGCTCAGCGTCCTGCTTCCGTGCTTGTTCCCTGCTCCATGCAGACAAGGGCGCTGCAGCAAATCCACTGGCCCCAGCTTTTGCCAGGACCGTTGGGCTGCTCGTTGGCAAGGCTGGACCCCTGGCTGTGGCCAGAAAGCTGAGGACAGTGTGTCCTGTGCTGGGATGCAGCATTCCATATTTATGGAATAAATACCCCCTGTTTCTATGCCCACAGTAGCCTGCGAGCCTCTGATTTGGGGTGATGACTCTTATTGAGAGCAGCAGCGCTGCCTCTTAGGAGGCTGCTGATACTTATTAAGCTGCTCCGAGCCCAGTATTACTTTTAGGCCACTGAGCCCTAGGCAAAAAGCTACTTTTCTGACTTCGTAATGGCTGCACTGAATACAGGAGGTAAGAGCCTCCTCTTACCACAACTATTGGCTTTCGCAGACCCACAACTATTGACTTTCACGTGATTTGCCAATTAATTAGCACAGATTTATAAACAAACACAGAACAAGGTTTCTAAACTTCAGACTGTACTTGATAACTGCCTGCCTGTTATCAGGTGGCCATGCCTGGTGCCCAGGTGCTTGGATCTGCTGTGCTTGCAGCTCTGTGGAGATACAGAGAACACGCCTGGGCTGGGAACAGTTATTTCTCACAAATACTTTTCTAGCTTTCTCATGGCTCCAAGTGACCCTAAGCTAATCACTACTTATAGTAAAAGCACTAGACTAGGCTAACTGTTGGAAATAGAAACTTTAAACTTTATAGCACTTGCAGGCAGCCCCTGGAGTATTACTGGACACTAAGGATGAATGCCAACGAGGAATTTTTATCTCTCCCTTTTCCCTTCTTGCACTCTGAAACAATCATCAATTACCCTTATCCACTAGCACCATCTCATCTAAGTTCATTTTCAAGATGAAGTTTCCTCGTTGGATGGTGGCTGTCCAATCCTCTTTCTGTCCATCACGGACTGCTTTAGCGCCGTGCCCAGATTGACAGCCTGAGCGCGAATCAATAATAATTATCAGACTGCAACCACAGCGAGCTGTGTAATTCCGTGATGGGATAGCACTGAACAAACAGCCCCGCATCCGCCGCTCCCGCTTTAAATATGCGGCCCGGGGCTCTCCATTTAACTACTGCGATCCTGTGATTAGCAGGGGGCTGTCGGCCTTTGCTCCATCTCCAACACCAAACCTTTAAGGATGGCATGTAAGCCCCAGCGGAGCAGCAAACACAGCCACGTATTTTCCTGGGAGAACATGGTAGGAAACCACAGCACAAGGAAAGGTGCCTGCTCAGGGTGTCACATGCAACAGCAAGCAGGAGAAAAGGGGAAGATTCCAGGCAAAGTGGTACTGAAGTGATTCCCGAGTCCACAGAAACTGCTGATTAGGAGCACAATTAATGCTCTGGAAACACTGGGAGGTTCAAAACTTGCCTGTAGAAAAGACGGTGCAAAAAAAAAAAAAGGTACTAATCTAATTGTTAATTTTCACAAGATCCAGAGTTGAATGAAAAAGATAAAGCAACACAAGTTAATGAATAGGTTTTATAACCATTGCATGGGGTCAGGGCTTGCAGGCTTTTAGAGTGGAGCTGAGAGATGGAAAACAAAGAAGAATTAAGAGGAACCTACAGAAATAAATAATATGCAGAGCATCATTTTAACAAACTCTAAGAAAAATCAAGAAAATAAGATTTCTTAGCAGATAATGAGAGCAATTTCCTGATGCAAAAAGTAAGCAAATCTAAGCATAAATAAATATATGGATAAGCACTATTATTATACTGCTACTAAAACAGAATGAGAGAATCTTGATTCAAATACTTGCACCAAGTAGAATCAAGAGAAACATCCAGTAAAAGGTTTGCGAGCTGGTTTTGGACCGCGGTTCTTCAGCTGCCTTCAGTCCATTCCCGTACTCTGCCCGCAGTGTCGATAGCAAACGCAGCCAAGGGATCATGACCAGACAGACCAGTACCAGGATGCCTGCATGAGCCAAGTGCCAAGCCCAATCTATATTATTGACCACACAAATGTTAACACATAGCTGATAGAAATGGAGATTTGCTAAAACATTAGGCAGGAAACAAGACATCTTCAAAAAATATATGCACTTATGAGAGATATTGGATGTTAGATGGAGAGAGTTTGTCACAAAAGAAGAAATCCAATAAGCCTTAGCCAACAACTTGTGTCTTCCAGGACTGGGAGGAGTCTGTAGGTTGAGCCTCTTTGGGCTGCTGGATGCCAGGAAAAAGACTTTGAGGTTACCAAAAACAATCCAACGATCACATGGAAAGGACTTACAAGAGGAAACTTGAGAAGTATCTGACCCTGAACAGCACAAACTGCTTGATTCAACAAAAAGGGGAACAGGAAAACTGGGATCTGCTCTGTGTGCCAGTGCTGGCAAAGGAGGAATCACGTTAAAGGAGGAATAAGGAGGCACCAATGAAGCTGTAGAAAGATGTGCAATTGTAGGAGGTTTTGAAAGACTAATCCCCAGGGAGGAGACAGAAGATCTTATCTCTGCGGATAATATTAGAAAATATGTTTTAACTAGAGACTCGTATTGGTATTTGCTTGATCCACTGACTATGAAAATTAATGGAAAAGCTTCTAGTGCTTTCATTTTCACAAGACCTGGAGTGTAATGATACCAAATAGAAACAGCATTTTACCAATGCTTGAGAAAAATATGTTCAGTAAAAACAAGTCAATAACAAACAAACATAGATCTGTATTTAAGTGTTCATAATTATGAATTTATCACATGGATATGCAGAGGCTCCAGCACATGTGGCCAATACATAGTTTCACACAAATAAATCAGGATTCACAGTGAAGTTGAAATTCCCACTGGCTGGATTTTTGGCTTTCTGCCTTGCTAAAATTCCCTGTTTCTATGAGAAGCCAGCAGAATTATTGCCTGGTTAGCAAACAGAATAAAAATAAAGGCTAAGAAAAAGCTTAATGCTTCACAAGGACGCAAGGACAGTGAAAAAATGGCCTAGTCAGTCACAGAGCTGAAGGTCAGGACGCGGTCTTGAGTGTTATCTACCATTACTAGATATTGGAAATCCTTATAAAGAGTCAGAAAGGTGTTGCATATTACGTGAGAGGTTTAACGGCAGTAAAGCTATTATTGCAGGAGCAATTTCTGAAAGCCTAACAGAAAATCTAACTCTTTAGTTCCAAACACAAAACAGGCTTATCATGCTTAGCGTTGAATTCCCGCTGGAAGCTCCCCAAATTCAAGCTTCTCCGCTGTTTTCTTTTCCTTCTTTTATTTTATTTTTGGAGGGGATTTTGCAGAGAAGTGCTTTCTGCATTTAAACATATGTTGCTGCTTACTTTCTACTGGCAAGGAAAAAATTAAATGAAACCAGCCAGAGGCAGGATATTAATGTGGTGTGCATTAAAAGAAAAAAATGATGGCATGAACAGAGTAGTGACTGATTTATAAAATCAATCACATACTTTTGGCTCGGTGTCATGTTATAAAAAGAAAAATAACCCTGTTTACATGAGCAGGAAGATTAATCACTGCTTTCCTACTATTTAAGATAGACATTTTCTATTTGCGTTCTTCATGCTTTCTTCTGTGTTTGTAGGCAACAACATAGTTGTTTCATAATGTACATGTAATAATTATATTCTGGTTATAGCAAATCTAATGTGCTTCAGTAGTTAAAAGGCCTGTCAGCAGCAATTCTGAGACAAACTTTCAGGCATTTCTCTGTAGTCATAAGAATTCTGTCTTGGATGAAATTTGACTTTTATGAAGTTTTATCAAAGTAGTAAATGTCATTACCGACTTGAACATAATTTCTGTAGATCACATTGAATGGTACTAGGCTTCAAGGTGAACATTTAAATTTTTCTGTGACAGCTTTTTCCTTTTCTCACTGCACAGAATCAAACTGGCAAATTTTCCAAGTCGTTTAAAAAGCAACAGCTCAGGATGCAGCTGGCAATTATCAATTTGTAAGAGATTATTACCAGGCTAAAAGAGGGTTCTTTTTATACCTTGGCAGCTCTGTTAATTACAGGATAACACCCATTACTCATATTACAAATCACCTTTTAAGCAATCTTACATTTTGAAAGCCAATAAGTCTGTACAGATTATAACAACTAACACCTTTACTTCCAAACACCTCCTCTTCCCTGGGATGCATGCAGAAGGGAAATTAGAAAAGGAAATGCAGAAAAGTACTGTGAAAAATGATATTGGAAATGGTATCCAGACTCTGGAGTGTCCATGCAAAAGGAGTTTGAGGTCAGAATTTTAAGGGTCCTGCTACACTACTGCTGCACCTATCAGTTGAGAAGAGCTGAGCTCTTCACTTCATTCTGATGAGGTACAACTGCCTTATCTGCACTGGGGCAGAGATACCCAAAGGCTACAAATACACAGCAGACTTCCTTTGCGTAACATTTTTTTTTCTTCTCAGAAACAGCAAAATTTTCTAATCTTCATCTACTGTTGAAGAGGAAACAGCAGAAAGACAAACAGTTCACAGAACCTTGAAAGGAAACAAGTCAGAGGCAAGGAAAACTACCCAAACTTCAGAACTAGCTCCTCCAGCCTCTCTTCTGGAGTTTCTTCTCTTTGCCCCTGTCACAAAACTAGCATGAACACACTTGTTTCTCACTGTATAACCTCCATGCTCCGTGGGGCTGAACGCCAGCCTCATCTTCATCTCTGGGCATTACTTGGCAGCAATGTTTGCTCACAGTCTCTGATTCCTCTAGGAGCCTGACTTTTAAAAGAGAACAGGATCAACTCCACCAGTCTGTCATAGCTGGATGGACTTTGAAATGCAGAAAAAGAAGCTGTTGCCCAAGAATCTTCCAGATACCCAGAATGAAGACAATCCCCAGAAATCCATCTTCATGAGGGACAAAATGCTTGAAAAGCTTCTATGGTTAGCTCAGGAAAGAGACAAAGGCAGAAGGTTTAAAGCCCTAGAGACCAGACTGCATGAGACAAGAAGCAGCAGCAAGGATGGGAACCCGAGGAATTGGCTTTTCCTTTTCTCTCCTGCAATATTCTAGACTTCAGCCAAGAAGTCCATGAGAGCCTCCTGGAGCAGGAGGAAGGAGAAGGCTTGGACCTGCAGCCAAAGCAAAGACCAACAGGGCACCCTATGCACTGGCCAAGTAGCTAATTCCCAGCTCCTGGAGCAGGAAGCGTTTAGCAGCAAATTGAAGCTTCCCAGGAACAGGGACCAACATGATGAGTAAGTCGGTGGTGGTGGCGGAAGCACTCCTTTCAAATTAAAGATCATTGACTGCCAGCCTACACTTGTATGGTTAAAATTACAGCATATTAAAATAATTTATCAAGATAAGCACATAAATATAATCAAAGTTAACTCATTAAAAGTCCATCGATTAAACACATGGAAAAAGTTGTTAAGCTAATGAAGAAGAAACATCCTCACTTAAGGAAAATTTGTAGGTTGACATCTAGGACACTCAGTTTCCATTAGAACAGTGTTTTTACCTTTTATTATCTACCTTTGCCTTGGAAATCTAATTTTATGGTATAAGCCTCAACATTCAGACTTCTTTTTATGCTGGGATCTCTCTTCATTTAAAATTTTCAGAGCATGGGATTTGTGTCCCTCACCTTAATCTCCTTGTTGCTGATAACGTATTATTGAATGATAAAAATTATTCTCCTTTTCTATTAGAAACAATATTTATATAGTTCATTAGAGTTACCTTTGCAAGCTGCCAAACCAACACAAGAGCAGCAGCAGCTCCATCATATCACGAGCTAAAGCACCATCTTAAAGGTGGACACATTTCCATATATTCTCCTGAAATTTACTGTTGCTCTTATAAGCTGTATTTACAAAGAAACAAGCCGTGGAGTGGCATTTATCTGAGTTACATATGGACAATTTCTCATTATAATACTACAGAATTGCTCATGGTTAGCATTTTGCAGCAGTACTTAATAAATTGCAAATCAGCTTGTTTAAATTCAGGTAAACATCCTAGATTCATCCTAAACTAGAATTTCCTATCAGGAGGTCATCTTCAAAGCCTTTTTCAAAGACTGCTAAAAGTTCCTGCTCAGAACTTCCAGGTCGAGAAAGAAGGACAAGATCCTTGTCCCAGGGCAACCAGCACGGGCTCTTTCAAACCACAATATTTTACATATTGCTTCAATTGTTCAAGTGTCTGAATTATTTCATGTATTCATGCCAACTGACTGAGAGAAACAGAAGAAACAAGATGTAATGGTTTAGATAGAAACAATTCCATTTAATTCCCCCGATAGCATTAATTTGGTAAATGCCCTGGTGCATGACCCAGTGCTAATCTTATATTGACCAGGCAAAGATAGCAGTAAATAAATAACAAAATTTTAAAAATTATTGTCAATTCTGAGCAGCAACCGCACTCGTTTGCCACCAAAAAGACATCTCCTATCACGTGTGCAAAGTAACTAATAGGGGCCTCATTGAAGTTTTGACTTCTATTAGCCTAGCCAAGGCCAGAGCAATTTCCTTGGTTTGAATGCCCACAGGGATCCCCTACGGACAAGCAGGAAACACCCCCAGACAAGGGAAGCTCCGGCTGGAGCTGCCGCTGCAGCCAGTGCCCAGCCCAGCTTGCTGCTAGTGACGTTCCCGCGCGTCCGCCCCGGCGCCCAGGAACCACAGGACTTGGCTCCTACGCGGCACATTGTGACAATCAAGTCACTCCGGTCCTTCCTGATGTGTTTTTTTCATAAGGATTTGGGAGGGCGACGCTTTCCCAGATTTTTCGGTGTTTTTTGTTCGGCTGCCGCAGGAACCCGGGAAGGGCGCCCGGGGGACTGACAGTCGGGATGTGCTGCGTTCGGGCTGAGGCTGGGAACGGAGGGGAGCCCCAGGCTCGCAGTGCCTGCAGGGACCCCCATCCCGAAGCCGCCTCTCCAGTCGCTTCCAGCCACTGCCCCTCCCGTCCCACCGAGCAGGTGTCACACTGGATTGGATTGGCACTTGGTTTCATCAAACACATTTTGAAGCCCCCAGGTTAAATCACAAAGTCTTTGCCCAATCCTTCCCTTCTCCCTCTCCTAAACATCCCTGCTGCCTTCAATAGGAACCTGAAATCAGCAGAGGTTGAAAATGATCCGATCAGCTTAAATTTACACCAGCTTTTTGTTAACCAGTTTATCATGTGGTACCATTCACCAGATGAACGTGCTTTATGGTAGTGCTACCCTGCACGAGCGTTAACGAGGAGGGAAAGGATTATATACAGAACTTCTCCGCTTGTTCTGTAAATTTCATCACGAAGTGTTTCCACCAGAGGAGGTTTTATTGAAGCTATTTCTTATTTGGTGATTCAGTCAGTGCAGAGCTATAAGATGTGCAAAGTTTACAAGGTGCTAAACAAAACCCAAACCAACTACATTAGCCGGGATGGATTTCAGTGGGCTTTTATATGTGAAGATGCCACCTGCAAAGCATGACACCCCTGCGTCCAGAAGACAGGGTCTTATCTTTAGAGTGACATAAAAAAATGAACTTGCCCTACACAGAATCAAAGTCAAACAGGAATTATTTATTAAATCTCAACTTAAACAGTAAAGCTCCTAAAACTACCAGGAATACCATTATTTTGGGCCAGTAACCCAGGCAGCACCACTACCAGCAGGACTACAGGTCTAACAAGGGCTGGGGAAGGAGCGCTGCCCCGGCAGGCTGCACAGCAAGCAGATGATCTTGTGCAACTCCCACACTGTCCATAACGTGCAGATTATTTGCATAAAAGTCCTTGCTGTCCAAAGGAATAAGGGAAAGGAAGGGGCCTTCCTGCTTACACTCCCTGTTAGATGGAAGGGGAATTATCAGTCACTGCACAACCCGTCCCGCTGCCACCATCACGCGTGCCGGCACCTGCAGGTATTTTAACAGCCAAACGTTTTAACAGACAAAACCCTTTCAATTCACAGTAGCTGCAATACAACTTCATCACTTGTGTGTCTATCATTGTGTTAGAAAGCTTTGTAAAGATGCACTGGTAGGTTAAACTATGAATAAAATTGGTTAAAATTGGGCCTCATCAATCAGCTGATAGAACAGAAACATGAAGGTTAATTTTTAGAACCCTTTAGGCATGTATTTCTGACTTGCTTTTTAATCAAAATTATATGAAGAAGAGGAAGAAGTGCAATTACTAGTCTGTTGTGATCCAAAACAAGTCCAAAAAAAGCTATGGGTAGTTGCAGCTGCACTTTATAAACTAATATACTTAGATGCTGCCAAGACTACTACACTTTATTTGATTTTTGGCTGCAAAACCCCTGTGATACACATTAACTACAGGCTACCTAAATCAGGCCACCTGATTTTCAGCATGGATACGTAAGTACTGTTTAACATTGACAGTTATAGATAGCTTGGCATTTAACTGGAGTCTTCCTTGACCTCAATTGCCACATTAAAATATTGTTAACAAATTTAGGGTCAAATCAGCACTTATTCTACAAGATTAGGTTCTCTCCGAGTCCTTCACATATTGTCACCGTGTCTGCCAAGTGCTTACAGCTTCACAGAGGTTGGGGCAAGCAGCCTGTGTCAACCTTAGCAGGAAATATGCAATGACAAATGACATTTTGAGCCCAGGGAAAGCTAAAATTTTGCCTGTGGTTTCAGTGGACCAAAATTTTAGCCATAGGAAACATATTCCTACACATAACCAAACTGCACACTGCAAAATTAAAGGTTCATATATAGATATCAAAGAAAACTTACTATTTCAGCTCCAATTAACTGCATTGCCATAGCACACAGTAGACTATATATTATTGTTTGCCTGATACTTTTTATGGCAAATAATGGTTTTATTATGTGTCTTGGTACTCATATTTCATCAACATCAAAAGTTAACATAATACTAAGTTTGTTTCTTCAAATTTGTAAGTACTTACATGCTCTTTTAATGAAATATGAGTCCCCAAATGTGTGCATGTTTACTCATGTATGAAATATATGAAAATAAAATACATATGCATGCTTCACTTGTGTCTCTTATGATTAACAGGTTTTTCAATATTTTAGAATTGATGACTGCCTCCTGTTTCAACCTATTTTTGTGCCCTTTAAATTTTAGTCATTAGGGGATACGTCACACAGCATTAGTAATCTAACTTTGATCAGTCCTCAGAGTCCCACGAGGACAAGCCATGAAACCTCTGGTCAGTTTACAGTCGATCCTTAATCGGACAAAATGCCTAATGATTTCTGTAATGATTTTATAAGGACCCCAGGATTTGTCCTCTTGCTATTAAGCAATGCAGAGGAAGGATCATAGGGTATTTCCAGACTCCTCAGCCTAGAAGGGCATTTAGTGCATGAGAGCAGATCTCATAAAAATGCTTGGTTAAAGTCAGATTCTGCAGCGCAGATTTCCAGGGTTCATAATCCCTTTAGCAGAAACATCAATTTATCTCAGCATGCCATAAAACCCATAATAGCAAACAAAGCTACAAAACCAGAGAAGACTTTCCGTCTGATATACAACTATAAATGTGTTTTGAGGCCTGCATACTCTGACATTTTATCCAATTATTTGGCAGCTTCTAAAATATATATATATATATATATATATATTTTTTTAGCTTAGCTTCCTTGTACATCTTCGGAATTTAATGCAATGGATAATCCACTGATATTGCCTGTTGGGTTGCTTGCTTAGTTGCTTTTTGCTTAGTTGCTTTTACACTAGCTGGTCAAACTCTGTAGACCTGCCATTCATTTATCTCGTCCTCAGGTCTTTCCTTTCAAAGAGGACAAAGGGTTTAGGGTAAACTAAAAAGGAGAACTTTGGATGGAAATTCATAGAGATTCTCAAAGAACTTAATCTGCCTGAAGACATTTGCTACATGAACCAGCCAGAATCTGACTGTCTCTTTGAAGAGCAGAGCAGCTCGATTTCTAAAGACCTTTCCACTGGCAAGAAGACATCCCTTCTGCTCCTGAACTCCTATCAAAAGGCAAAATAAGGCAAATTTCAACTCAAAAAAAAAAAAGTTCTGGCTCTAAAAGAGACTCTATAAACTCAAGTAGGATCTTTGGTTTTGGAATTGGAGCTGTGTAAGGATTTTGGTAGGAAACACCAGTTGGTTGGATGCTAAGTATTTCTTGCACATAAAGGTAGGCCCAAACACTTGCATCTTTCCTTTTAATATAAAAAAAAGAAAAAAATTGAAGTGGCAGTTATTCCTATATTAGATGTTAAAAAATAGCAGATTTAGACAAGTGAGAGAAATTACACGACTAAAATGAGAAACTTGCAGGCTATTTCACTGCAATAAAGGGAGAGCACAGCTTCCTTCCCCTTACAGGCTCTGACTCCTTACAAACAGGACACTGCTACAGCTGCCTCTCAGGGGGCTGTGTTCGAGGTATGTTCAGGAAGTCAGGAAAGAATCCAAGGAGTGAAATCAGCTCATGTGCAGATCGCTGCCGCTCCGTGCACAATCCTTGTCACTTCCCAAACACCTCAAGTCCTTCTGCAAAACAGACCAGTTTCTGAGTCAGAGCAAGTGGCATCGCCAGACCAGCTTTACCAATATTTCTCTGGGTCTTCCTTTGAGTTTTGCTTTGATTTTGCTAGTGGTGCTTTAGCTCATGGTGCTTTCTGTGTGTTTCTACCTTCCTTATCCTCTCATTCATATTTTCTTTTTCTGTGCAGCCTTAAATTTAAATCAGAGAACCAGGTTATAGGATTTCCATCCTTTACACCCAAGGAAGTCCCTCTCTCACCTTTTGGCACTGGAAGGTATTTGTTATCAGGGAGATCAGTCTGCTCATCTACATTTGTTATTAATTCTCCCCTCACGTGCAGATGATTGTGCTGTTGTTTGGAGGGCTTCTTATGAAACACTCCCAAGACATGATAAATATTTTTGTAATAATTATTTCCAATATCCAAAGGAGCAGAGCAAGTCAAGTATGTTCCTGAGGGTCAGGCTGGAGCTTTTTCTCTCTGCAGCTTTTTTCATACCACTGGATTCATGGTGGGTGTTGGGCCGGGATGCCTAGTCCTGGTGCTCTGGAATTTGGAAGACTACGATAACTTTGGGCTATTTGCTGTGCAGAGCAGCCTCTGTGCATACCCTGAGCACAGGCAGAAGCCAGGCACTCTTGGCTTTGATTGCTTGCAAATTAATAAACTGAGACACCATCCAGAGTACAGCGTAATCGCCACACAAGAGGGACACTAAGACTCAAATAGCACAGAACCTGCTGCCCTGGAAATATTTATTATATTCAGATTGATTGCTGGTGACTAGATTGACATGGTAAATTCTAGCAAAACATATAACCACAGACATTAAATGTACTCTGCTACTGAAATCCACTTAATTGACCTTAAAGTCAGGCTCGCCTGGACTCCCAGTCCATTGCTGAGCATATTACCAGCCTCAGAGGGGAGGCTGCAAATGGGACCTGGCAGGAAAACGACCCCGCACGAGCCGCGCGCGCAGCCCCCACGACACGAGGACACGGGGTGCGGACACGCTGCTCCGGCGGCCGCATTCCCAGTGGAGAGGCTGGCACGGGTGGCACCAGCGCTGCCACCCGCCAGGAGGAGCAAGTCCCGAGCGGGCGGCAGGTTTCTGCCCCTGGCCACAGGCCCATTCTCTCCACCCATCACTCAGGTCCCATGCCATAAACTCTGCTTACGGAGCGCCTTGCAGGGGATTAGCATTCAGCTGCCTTATTCCGCACCCTCTGCTTCAGCTATCTATTTTTCACAGATTCCTGACCTTTTTAAACCTCAGGAAAGCAAACGCCCTTACGCGCATCTCCAGTTTTTCTGGGGAATTTAAGGCACCTGCTGGAATTTCTGGCAATGCAGCACGCTGCTGCCAACCCGCTACGACAGCGGCCATGGTGCCACCCGGCGAGGTCTCCTCTGCCCTTTGTAATGGGAATGTTCAGCTCCCCAAGGCCTCGCGGAAGCAGCCGCTTCTCCTATGACTACAGCTCCATCCTGTACTCCTAGCGCCAGCCCTCCTGCAAGCAGCAGCTCTTGCTATAAAATGCCAGTAACTTAATAACAGTACATTAGACAGTTTGTGGAACTGTTCTCACTCTCTTTAAATTAATTTTGCATGAGAAAAGGGAACCTAAAACATGCCCTATAACTCGACCATTTCAAACCATGGCTAAATGTCATTCCAGAGACCACGAGCCCTTGCAGGAAAAGCTATTGCAGCAGCCTATGGGCAGGAAGGAAGACAGCTGATTTTTCTTACCTTTCCATTTAAAAGACTTCTGTGTGCATCTCGGAGAAGCTTTTCAATTTTATTATAAAGCCTCATTACTTCTTTTTATTGCAGACTTAGTGGAGCCTCCTTGTAGAAATTAATCATATGATTAACTGTGAGATGGTCTTTTAATACTGCATAGACCATATATTGTTAAATGTCCTTCTTGACCCTTTATTTGCAACTTGGGTATTCTCACAGGACAGAAAATAAGAGACAAATCAATGCAATAGAATATTTCATCCGGGGCTTCCTGCTCTACCCTAAATACACATTATTTTAAATCTTGTTATTCAAAGAAGGTATAGGATCAAATTCACAACTGTCAGAAACCATTAAAGTCAGCAGAGCTTATTCTACCTGCTTATTCTACCAGGGAATCTGCCAGTATCAAACATTTTGTTCTTTAATACCTTAACCCAGTATCTTGGACCAGGGAGTTTAGCAATAACATGTTTTTTTTTTAATATATATATATATATTTTATATTTTATATATAAAGATATTTATATATTTTTATATTTATAAAATATATAAATAAAAATATATTTTTATATATATATACATATATATATAAAAATCTCCAAATTAAAGGCACTATCACTATCCAAGAGACAATAGCAGAATATCCAGAGTGGAGACATTCCAAAGATGGGTAAAAGGCAGGAAAACAAACGAGCTTTCCCTGCTTCCTTGGGGATGGAACGGGGCTGCCTATGCATGGGCTACACTTCACAGTCCAATCCAACAATATCCAATCCGACCCTTTCGGTATAAACTTGTCTTTTCAGCTATTACTACAGCGAATGGAGCGTGTGCCCTCTACTGCAGTTTTGCTCAAATCCATCTATCATTTTATTGACCTGCTGGGAAAAACATGCCCTGTTTTCCAGCTCACAGACCGGGGCTCTTTGTGGCCGTGGCTCTGGAAGGGACATTCCCGGGAGCTTTCCGAGAGCTGCAGGTGCCTCCCCCTGGTGTGAGCGAGCGTGACAGAAAAACAGGGCACAAGGCAGCCTCCTTGGGGAGCTGGGTCCTGCAGAAACCAGGCAGTGGCTTGGGCTGGCTGAGGGGGATACAGGGGCTCCCCAGGGTCTTCCTCTCGTGGGAGGAAGACCCTCCTGCAGGCGTGAGGAAGGAGGTCACAGTCACACACCATGTCCTGCGGCTCGCGGAGCTCTGCCCTTCAGCAGGTCAGACACTGCACCCACCTCAGCCCTCCCTCCCTTACACTGGGGCGCAAAAGTCACCCCAGGCCTTTCAGCCATTGGTTTCCTCTCCCGTTTCACTCCCAGGACACAGCCCTACGTGTGCTCTTGCCCAGCAGCTGCTCTCGTGCCTAAGCGGAGCGCACGGCTCCCCACGGAGCAGGGCCTGGCACCTCAATGTCCTCGCAGCGCCGCCCGCGCGCCGCCTCGTCCCAAATCAGCCGGGATCAGTTCCGCAAAACCCCCCTCAAATGAAGGGTCAAGGCCAGGTGGTATCATACTGACTGGAAATCAGTTCTTACCAGCAAAAATAAGTGGTTTTAGGCATCTCACAAGCTCACTCCTGAAGACCTAGATCATACCTGTTCTACAGGACGACGGCATTTGTCTCCATGGTAAAAAAAAACATTAAAATTCACAAAAAAAAATTACCTTAAAATTTCGGAAAACCAAGGATGAAGCATGGATGCAAACATCCAACCACTCAGGCTCATTTCGCACCTCCCCTGCTGCTGATTCATGGAATCGAACCGCAGATAACCCAGCAGACCCATTTCAAACCATCTCCTGCTGCAGATGACACACAGCCATCACCCAACAGCCTCGGGCAAGGCGGTAGCAGCAGCACGTGCCCATCCTCACCCAGACCTCCCTGTAAAGTCTCCTTCCTGGCGCGGCCAACCGAGCCCTCGATCACAGGAGGTCAGTCCTGCGCTGAGGCCTCTCCCTGGTGTTTGGCCCATGGCATCTCCTGCCCAATCCTGGCTGGGAGCTGCAATTAGCGACTCCGGGTGTGACAGGAATACAGTTAATAGCTGTATTAAATTAGCCTTGAAGTTGCCTTGATTTGGTGATGCTACAAGCCTGTGTGGAGTTAGCACATCTCTGTCTCTGTCCAGAAGACTGCATTGCTTTTTTTCATCTTCATACCAGTATTCCTCACTTGTTCAAATCTCTTCCTCTAACTTACAGAATACAGGTTAGGTCAATCTTTCTTTATCATACTCCCCAAACCCTAAATCATGTATTTGTTTGCCTTCCACTGCACTTTTACAAGCTCAGTCAGCAATGTCCTTCCTATAATACTTTGCAGAATTGCAGATATTCCGAGCACAGCCTGACCAGTGCTTTTCAAAAAGTGCCAGAGTAACATTAATAGATACATAGCAGCACATAGACACTAGTTCACACTTGTACTTCTGCCAAAGGTTTGGATTCAACACCACATTTGAATCTCCAGTTTCCTTGAGTACGTTAGAAATTGGTGCACCTCAGAGTGAAAAGGCCTATGGCCCAGCAATTGCTGCAGATATTCTTCCTTTGAAGGTTAAAAACCCTTTTCAGAGTAATTCATGTGTCTAACCTCCTACAAGCAAGTTCAATGTGCTGTGTGTAACCCCAGTAGTGATTCTAGGTGTTGCAAGAAACATTAATGAGAAATCAGTCACATTCATGCAGGCTAATCAAATGAGTCCTAAGCCAAAACCTCCAGACGGCTCCAAGGGACTCCACACTCCCAGATTCCTGTTCTTTGGAGGAGATGCATGCTACCACTTTAGTAAAAACCCCTTGGAGGACTTTGCAGGAATGCTTTGGTGCAACTCTGGCTCAAACACATCTCATGCAATTATGTTCCATAACCAATATCCCCTCCTGCACAGTCCTATCCACAATGTAGTTGAAGGCACAATGCCTGGGAACCGCTACATTAAACCTTGGAGAGAGGTCAGCCTCTTTAACACCGAGGATATTGATTCACGTGGAAACTTTGTTAATTAGTCTGATGGTGCTTGGGGAGAAGAGTCACTGCACAGAGCCACTGCTAACGATCAGCACCTGTCCCCCAGACTGTAACCTGGTGGCTTTGTGTTTGGACTCATCAGTTCCAAAAAGCCAGGGGCTCCCTGGGGTCTGCACACACACCTACCTGTTGAGATAGTGGCTAGTGAGAGGACAAGGGGCAACGGGTACAAACCAAAACACAGAAAGAGCAGCACACGGGAGGAAGAGCTTTCCTGTGGGGGTGACAGAGCCCTGGAACAGGCTGCCCAGAGAGGCTGTGGAGTCTCCTTCTCTGCAGAGCTTCCAAATCCGCCTGGATGCGACCGGGTACCCCGTGCTCTGGGTGTCCCTGCTGGACTAGGTGATCTCTAGAGGTCCCTTCCAACCCCAACCATCCTGTGGTTCTGTGAGATGGCCTGGCTGCTCGCAAGCTGGTCACACACAGCCCCTAAGGCATAAGTTTCCAGGGAATATTGGATCTCAGACAGGAAGCCCAGATAACATTTAAGTGCCATCACTTTTATGGGAGGGCCTTTTCACTGTGACAGCTCTGCCACACTGGTGTCACATCCCTCTTTACACTTCATCACGCCTGTTCACACCTTGGTGCATTGACGAATCAATTAAAGTATTTTCCTGCCTCTCTCCATCCCTTTTGCATCAAAATGGGACAGTTTGCTCACCGCAAAACAAACTTTCACACCTTGATTTTCTTTTTTTTTTTTTTTTTTTCCCCCCTCCTCCAGAAGCTAATGAGAATGCTTATTCCACATGCAAATCAATCAGTATTCCAGGATAATAGTGAAATATTTGGCTGTATTTGGGGATTTTTGAGGGGGAAAAGAATTGCAAAATGGTGGTTGTGTGACTGATCTCCTGGTATTACAGAGTGAAAAAGATCTGCCTGTCTTTTCTCAAGATAGGTCTTGCAAGAGCTATTATGATTGGATTGGGGACTAAGAATACTGCCTGCTTAGGGTCTAGCTGATATTTGTAAAACTTAATGAATAAATTACAGTTCTGAACCTAATTTTCACTCTTAACAGAAGTGACTTGAATTTCAGGAGTAATATATACTCATAAATTCCATTGCAATCAGTGAGAGCTACAGGCACTTGACAGCTTTGAAAATATAGCTTCATCTACTTAGGTGTCTAAATATGGATTGCAATCTACATTTAGATATCCATGTTTCAAAGTTTTTATATTATTTTTGTAATGTACAGGCCAATGTAACCTGTGGGCAGCCTTCCAAGTCTACAGAATACCCAAGTTTCAAAAATAACACAACCTCCTTGAATACCATGCAAAAACAAACCCCAAAAGAAAAGCATATTATTGAATTTTCAGAGCTGATGAAACATGCAGCAATCCTAGAGAGCATCACCTTGATTTCAGCTTTGGCCTACTTCTCAAATGCTGCCGTGGAACCTCCTCAAGAGGAGAGAAACAAGTGTCAGAGCTGCTGCTCCCGCCCCAGCCTCGAACGCTGTCCTGATAGAACCGACTCTGGAGCTGGCCTAAAGCAGAAGAAAAGTCCACACATCCCCATGCCCCAGAAAAGGGGATGCAAACCCGGGGATGTGTTGCAGAACTGCATGATAACTTAAGTGATAACTAGTTGAAGATTTAAGTCTATCCAAGCTTGGGAGCATGGACATCCACCAAAGCAGCTTCAGCTTCACCCAGAGATTTGCTTGTCAAAGCTGACCTTGCACGTGCTATCACTGGATCCGTAAGATGACGATTTTTCCCCAAACTACGCAAAGTAATCAACTTTCAGGACTGTTCTACTGTGAAATCCTTTACTAATTATAAGAACAAAGTAGCACATACCCTCTGAATACAGCTACATTACCCTTTAACACATTTTTCATCAGGCACTGGTGAGCTGAATTGCACCAAGATCCACAGTGTGGAAAGCACAAGCTGAGCTCCCTGCCACATGTGAAGTATGTGCCCTTCATGAAGGCATGGGGCTCAATCAGTTTCTTTCTCGTAAAATTTATTCTTACCATCCCCTAGTAGTTTGTCCAAATAATGTTTACATGATTGGGTCCAACCTACAACACAGATTTTGAGCTATTTTTTTTATCCTAGAGTGGAGAGAGCATGATTAAAACTTTCTTTCACCTGTTGCAGCTGCAACAAATGACACGCTGAGCCTTTCACACATTTTTTTCAAGAAGTAAATGAATTTTGTGTTAAAGCTTCTGCAACCTTTAATTCACTGAATTAGGGATTTCCTAATTAGAGAAGAAAGCAGTTTGTTGAGAAGTGACATGTGAGTATTTACTCTCTGTTTAAAGACTTTTTGGATTAAAAGATATTGGAACAGATAACACCACAAAATTAGTTTTTGCTGTGATGGCGGGGTGAAGGTTGCTGCTGTTGCTAGGATATTCTGCCCTATCACAGCCAATCTTGACGGTGAAAATTGGTGCCTTAATTTCCCAGTGGTCCATGCTACTCCTGCCTTAGGCCTCATTCTGGTTAATCACGCTGTCATTCTCGCTGCAGATTGCCTTTTGACATCTTCATCTGCAAACCCGCTACAGTCAAACCTCACTGTGGTCAATTCAGTGGTTCGCTGGTGGTCAACATGGAGCTGGTGGTCAAGTTTCTTGTAGAGGGAAGAGCTGCGCTAAAGGATGAGGAATGCAGTAATTGAAGAGTTATTTTGCTTGGCAGAGGCAGGCGTGACCATGTCTGAGGGAAGTGTAATTGGAACCGTGATCACGTTTAGCTCCTGGTACTGTAGTGTCAGGAGCCATTTACAGAGCCCCCTGAAGACTGGGGAGATGGAGCCTTCCTCCGCTTTGACTGGCTTAAGTGAGAGCAAAACAGAGCAGAGCTGCTCCTGATTTACACTTGCGTAATTGAGATGTGTGTTGGGCCTGATATTGTCTCATCTCAGATGACAGAGTCTATTGATGATGGATTTTTAGACAGAGCTTAGCTGGCTGCTTTTATTGCCTTTTTTTTTCCCTAAAAATATAGTTTCTCTCAGATTTTGCTGTGTTTTCCATTACATTGTTCATACCGTCCCCTCCCCACTGGGATAACAGATCATCTGTACTAATTCCCTTGTAAAGTTGCCATTCATGCCTTCAGCTACCCGCACATCTGAGAGGATTTGCTCCCCTCGTGCCCTATACGGTACCTCACAGTGCAGAGGGATGCAGTACAGCCCCAGCAGAGCCTGCCCTGCCAACACTCGGCTGCCTTCAGAAGTTGCATAAAGAGCCTTTCTGAGGATGAGTGACAAGTGTCTGATTACAGGTTTCTCCTGAAGAACCTGAGAGATCCAACAGGGTGATTTCTAGCAGGTTGAAAAGGAGGAACTGATTCTAAAACTATAACTAATCAGTATATTATACAACATAACATGTTAAATAGGTTAAAATATTAAAATAAGGCTGTACGTATTCACAACCTTATCTAAACCACTTGCTTGTTCCCTCTCCCCTACCTGCCAATCATTTCACTGGGGCTTTCACCACAGTTTATTGATATAAACTGAAAGTGTCCCTAAAAATCATTCAGAAGCAGAAGTGTGTGCAGAAGTTATAGAAATTATGCCAGAGACATGCAACAAACCAAAAACTTGTGCAATTTTGCTATAGGTGGGAACGAACAAGAATTATTTTAATATTTTAAATAATTTATCTTCTTTGAAACACAAATGTTTTCTCATTAACATTGCCTCACCGCTATCTTCTGCCCTAACCACCAGGATTTCTTCCAGTGCCAGGTGTCTGCTGTGGCTTCCCACGACAGCAAAGACAGACTGCTTGCATCAGACAGCCACAATAAATGATATAGCCAGACTTACACAAGATTTCCTAATAATTACTATCATTGTACTAGAAAAGAGCAGAAAGATTCTGCCTGGGTGCTCTCAGCACCCTCCTTGTCACCTGACGGCTATCTCAGCTATGAAGGTATCAAATGAGCTAAAAAGAGGAGAAGTTTTTTCCTAGTACAG
The DNA here is from genome assembly GCA_032273925.1 of Rhynchotus rufescens. NCBI lineage: Eukaryota > Metazoa > Chordata > Aves > Tinamiformes > Tinamidae > Rhynchotus > Rhynchotus rufescens. The sequence goes on along the minus strand of JAVCKT010032229.1, from coordinate 14,886 downwards.
CCCAATGAGCCAGACTCTGCTCCTCTTGCTTACAGGGGCTAATCCTTTCATTAAGGGCACGTGCATTTAAAGCAATGATCTCTCTCACAGAGGAAAGGATTACTCAGCCTAAGCAAGAGCATTATGACTCTGGCTTTTTATAGAAGACAGAACAGCACAAAATAGCTCTTGCTATTGAAGGGGCTGAGCAGGAGTCAGTGCAGAGCCAGAAGAGAGAAGCAAACCAGGGGAGCCCACTGCTAGCATAACTAGTGCAGTAACTGAGTCACTAAAATACAAAATCCAAACCTAGAAAGAAAACTAAGAAACCTGTCTTGTAAATACCCACAAGGGCAGTTAAAATGCTCAAGAATATCTTTAACGAAGTAGATCCCTGTTTCATCAAAGGCTTTCCAGTTAAACCCATTGCATCTGTGCCAATTCACATCATCTTTAAGTGTAGACAGTGCAGCAAGACTAAAAGCAGTGTTATCCTTCACATGAAATATGTACACAGAGCATATATGCAGCAGTGACATACATGTACTAAACTCTGAAACCAAGTGATAAATTGCATTTCTCCAGCACCTCTGACCGCCTCACCTGCACTCTGCCCACTAATCCATCTTTGCCAGGCTACCTCTAACCTTCCAAACCTATCAGCTGCTTGCAGACAACCATCATTTTTTTTCAGATAATAACCTGCTAAAAAATGTTTTCTTCCTTGCTCCAAATGAGGAATTTGCTCACCAAAATGTACTGGGCTGAGGTTCAGGGCATTCCTACAACACTTACAAGTTTAAAGTCTAATATCTCAGAGCAGCACGGGTTAGAAAGGAGCACTTTACCTAATTATGGAGAGCTACAAGCTTCCACCCCTTGCTGTTAGCTACAGGCTCTACCAGATGCCAAAGTGTTTATTTTAGTCCTGGCAAACCTTAAGATGTCAAGCTTTCCAATGGCAGTATTACAAGGAACAGAAAAGCCCTCAGATGACACTTTAATATCTAAAGTTATTCAGATCTCTACCTAGAATGGCCTGTAAGACACTCTCATGCCACTGAGGAGGGCTGGTAAAAAGAAAGCAAGGCAAAGACTGCAAGTGCAGAGTACATCTACTATGTAGCAATGGGCTTTACCAACTCACATTGAATTATCTCTAGGCACAGATACAGAAGGGCGGTTCAGTCTGACACATGCCTGATTTTGCTTGGTTTTCCTCCACATTGCCAGGTTTTCCAGCACATAGATGCATATATAGGCAGCTACCAAAACCAAGGCCTCCCAGGTCTGGTTCAACAGAGCCAAAGCAACTCCCCGTTCCCACCTGGGCTGAGCAGCACGAGCCTCCACCGTGCACAGAGACACCCTCGGCCACAGCACCCGTGTAACCCCGGCCATCCCTTCGGCCTCTGCACACTCCTTGCGATGGGGTTTCCAAGACACAGCAAGGCAGAGCAAGGTGCCTCTATACATTTCAGAGCTCTCACACATGTTCCTAAGGAAGACCCCATCCACAAATTTTCCTTGATCTACTGCTGGTGAGTTGGGTAATGACGAGCCAGTGACTGCAGAACTGGTGGGGTTTTGTCAGAGTTTCCCCGAAATCCTATTTTCCTCCACCCCTGCTCTAGTTTGTGAAAGGAAGTGTCAGAACGTGAGTTTACCTTTCTTTTCTTCAGTAATATTCTAAAGTTGCTACAATACCACTTCAAATAATTATATAAGCATTAACTCGCTTGTAGTTTAACAACAGTAACCAAGGTGTGCTAACATGACCTTAGTAAAATACTGACAAAAAGACACTAAAGATCAAGAAAAGGAGATTACTAGGTTAATAACGAAAATAGACGAAAATAGACAAAATACATTGAAAAAGTTTTGCCATGAGTGTACATGAGCAGCACAATAATTAAACTGCTATTTCTATTCAGAATGTTCCTTGCTTTGAACCTAACACAATTAGCAAAGATCATCTAGAAAAAATCAGCGTTGTGCTTTCATAAGTTGCAATATAGGAACGGTCAAAAACAGTCTGCAGCAAGTCTCAGGGGCTGTTCCAACCACCCCATGTTGCTGGGATCAGTGCTGGTCAGCTGTACACAATTAGCTTTTCCAGGAAGTCTCCCATGTGCACTGTCAGGTTTTTAATCCTTGGATCCCTACAGAACAAGGTTTTCTATCCATTTGCAAACCACATGTTCCAAGAAGATTTAAACCCTGGACTGATTTTGCAGCTTGGCGACTCCAGCGAGCGCGAGGGGGTCCCGCTCACGGTGCTCGGCGGGGAAGTCGCCTCCCCTGCTCCCGTTGTTCTGCCCCACAACTGCCTTTTTTTTCCCCAGCCAGGTCCAATTCCCTCGTATTGCCCCCAAAATTCTTGATCCAAGCTCAGTAAACTTGAGAGCAGTCTTTAAAGGGCACCAATTCTCTTACGTAAGTATTTTAAGTCATGCACAGACAGCAGATTTAAAACATTTCACAGAAAATAAGGGTGAAATATATGTGCAGATAAATATGAGTCAAGTCTACACATTTTTTTTTTCTGCATGTAGTTAGTTAAGAACTAACATAAATCTATGGAGAAGGTGAGGATTGTCATTGCTATGGTTCCCTCCAAAAGATCTGTATCCACATACAGAGCCGAGTCCTACAATCCTCAGGCTCTGAGAGAACAAAAAGTCTTTCCAATTTTAGAGTTATGATTTCATAGGAATTGCAGGATCTGGTTCATAAGACACTGCACACAGACCTTATTTTATTTATCTTGTAAGGGTGAGCACTTAACAGTGCTGGGATTCACACCTTGGGATCAAAGGAGCATAGGTATTTGAAACCTGATGCTTATACCATTAAAGTATCTGCTCTGGGACATGCCCCGTATGTTTTCCCCCTTTCCTCTTACAAGTTACATTCCATAATAAAACCTGATATTCTCAAGCTTTCTGAATACCATAAATTTAATCAGCAAACTCTGCTTTAAAAGAAAAATATTAATATGATGAACTTCAGATGACACAGATTGGCTTTTTACAGCCTCTCCTGGACCTCTATGCAATAGCAACAGTAAAGCTTGGTCATAGGGGCAGAGTTAACTTTACCTTCCTTAAAATTAGCACATTCTAGCTGGTGTCAGACCTTAAATAAAAGAGAAGGGATAGATAATAAGTCAGCAGCAAGTAAACACTTTATTTGTCAACTGTTTAAACATGAGTTGTTTATAATTGCGTAAATTTTAATGGTTTTCTAAAACAGGACTATTGTCAGCGAACGCTCTGCAACGCAGAGGGCTGTAAATGCCCTGGACAAACTGTTGTCTGCGCCCTCCTTCACGGTGTGATTATGTGCTCAGTAAACAGCATCCAGCCTAAAAAGACCTTGTTGTGAAATCAAGCAACATTAACTCATTAAGTCAATAATTCATGGATTCTTTTATCTAAAGTGGCAACATCACACCATCAATTCACAAAACAGCCACTTCTCCGAAGTGTATGTGATGATAATAATGGATTTTCTAACAATACGCTCGCCGAGCAAGGTCACTGCGCACAGATGCGGTGGACGCCAGGATCTGACCTAGGTCAGCAAAACAAGCTTTATTATTGAACCTAATTATGAACTATCAAGATAATGGCCCAGACTAAACTGTTTCCTAGGGGATTATTTAGAAACTAGTCAGCCATTTTAGGTTTAAAACCTACTGTACAGAGCAGAGCGTGCAGCGGAGCGCTCGCCGCCTGGCCGTGCTGCGTGCTCTGTGCACAGTATGGGGCACATACGCTGCACATACATTGCTGAGCGTGCACGCAGCTGCCAGGGGGAACTCACGTGTGCTCAGAGACCGAACGTGCTCACGTGTGCACGTCCAGACCGAACTGAACCGGGTTTTGGATGCTCAGACTAGCCGAGTGACAGGACAAGCAAAGAAAAAAGTCTGCAAGTCTGTGCCCTGGTTTGATGTAGATCTGCAGGTAAAAAACACACAACCATCTTGCAGATGCATCCCTATATAATGACTGCAAGCCAGCAAATGAAGCCAATACCATTAAAGATGCCTTTGGTTCCTTTCAGAGCAAGCGTGGTGAAATACCTTATAAGCAAGGAGTTTTGAGTTTAGTCCTTAGGAGAGCTCATTCTAAGTTTTCCACACTTCCTACACTTCCCTGATTAGTTGAAATTAATGCATGGGATCAAAGCTGCCTGCTGTCATTTTTGTTCACTTGAAGGTATTTTCACTTGATTTTTTCAGAGAAAAAGGCATCTCAGTTGAGTTCACTTCTCCAGCCAGAAGAGTCATTAAAATGTTTCCTTCCCTTGTGTGCGTCTCACTCTGTAATTCTCCAGGTGTACAGAACTCTCATTATTATTTTATATCTCAGCTCACGTAATTACACCCAAGTTTCAGAGAGGAAAAGCTCCTTGAGATCAGAGTTCTTGTTGTGTTAGAAGTGAAGCTAGCCCCTGAGCTTTCCTGGCAGGGGAAGATTGATTCCCTGTGTGATTCTCTTAATTATTAAAAATGATCTTTTTATTTAAAATTTTGATTCATATGGTAATTAGAGGCCCTATTTTAGAGTTGTTTGTTTTTTCTAAGATCAGAGTTCTGCTGCTGTGATAAACTTCTCACCTTTAATCCAGCTCCCAGTCCCAGGGCAGCAGGCAACCTGTATGAATTAACATGATGGGATTGACCCCGTACCTTGCCTGTGGGTCTGTAATGAGATCCAGCCCAGGGGAAAACTCACGGGAAGGAGCAGGAGGTGGGGGTGGCGCAGCCCCAAACCTTTAACTGCGTGGCCTGTGAACCCACGTGAGCTGCATTCCCCCCGTCCAAGTTATGATGTGAAAGGAACGCTTTCAAATCGCACTCGGAAAGGTTCACGCAGCTCCGCTGCTAATACACTGGGGCAATTTGCAGAAATTTTGTATTCCTTCATTCCACGCTGACAAAGAGGGAAGTTCACAAGCTCTAGGCCAAAAGAGGCCATGAGGGAAAAGCAGTTTTTCCACAAAAATCAAGATAAAAGCATGACTTAGTCATACATTGAGAGAAAAGAGTCCTTAGGAATGAAAATGAGAAGGGAAGAAAAACCTTCTTTTTCCTTACAGAGAATCCCTGTGGTACAAACTTTCTTTAAGCAGAGGATATTTCTGCCTTTCCTGCCCTTACCTAGCCAGGTGCTAGTCGCTCCCAATCCAGTAGCAAGGTCCTGATTAGTTCTGTAGCAAACAGTTGTGCTAATAGGAGCTGCTTAGGAAATAATTTCCAGCCATTTGAGTTAAAATATCCTACAGAAATTCTATACAATACTTCTATAAGTTTTTTCTATTAATATATCAAGGAAAAAAATCAGATACTTTCCAATTGGAACTAGCTGGAGTGGTAGCAACAAAGGTATGAACAAATAGAAAGGACAAGCATGCCATCTAACCCCCTCTGAACATAAAAACAAACAAAAAGAACAACATGAAAAATATGCCTTTAAGGAGCAATACAGCACAAAAATAAAAAAAAATAAACAAAAAAAACCAGGGCATTGGTAGGGAGAATCATAAGGCTCAGAAATCCCAAGGGGCTTTGGAAGAATTCTAACAAAACACTTGGAAGGTAACAACAGGAAAGGGCAGAGGGCCCTGGAAAAACAAAGTAAAAAAACACGCAATTGCACAGGGCTGCCATATGGAAAACTTTCATAAAACCATTTTTTTTAAAGAAATTATTAGAGAAAATAATCCCAAAATAAAAATACCCATAGAAGGGTCCAATTACTGTTCCACTGACAGTCAATGAAACTATGCTAGTTTCCCAGTACATAGGCCTTTTTCTTCCTTCGAGATGACTCAGATGTTCATGTACTTTCCAAAGAGGACTTGATCAACATTCACATGTTTGGGACTCAAGTCTATGGAAACCTCTCAACTACAAGATCATTTCCATACGTGTTATACATGTGTAGTTCCTATGGGCTTTGGGGGCCACAGGGAGCTATCAGACAATTTCCCGGTGGAGATTTATGTACAGTTCTGGACATCTAGTTGCAGGGGATGAGGTTTCAAAGTGAAGTTCTTGTGTGGGGGGATCCTCTGGAGTCCTTCTGAGCTCACTCCGAGCCCACCACACGCCTGCCCTGCCCATCACAGCGAGGGGGCTGCCGCCAGCGCTGGCTCCTGCCGCAGCACCGGCCCTTCCCTCCACCAAAGGGGACTTC